>WNWU01000053.1:2433252-2463281 GCA_012654045.1 Ptyas mucosa
AACAGAACAGAACAGAACAGAACAGAACAGAACAGAACAGAACAGAATTCTTTCTTGGCCAAGTGTGATTGGACACACAAGGAATTTGTCTTTGGTGCATATGCTTTCAGTGTACATGAAAAGAGAAGATACATTCGTCAAGATACAATCTTAAGGTACAACATTTAATGATAGTCATAGGATACAAATAAGCAATCAAATCACACTAGGAAACAATCAATTTCAATATAAATCATAAGGGTACAAGCAAAAAAGTTACAGTCATGCAGTCATAAATGGGAGGAGATGGTAGGGAAAATTGCTTATGATGCTACTGGTAGAATTAAACCTTGATTCGCAGTGTACAATTTTATGAATGCTTGCTGATGATAATCCCATTAAGTGTTTTCTTTCAGTGAAGCATGTATTAAGAATGCAAGATGATAGCAAGGAACTTGAATGCAATTTTCTCATTCTAACTTTTTTTTATTTCTATGGCTTTTCTGTAAAAAAGAAAAAGAAACGGAATGGGAATGGGAATAAACACATACATAAGAATCAAGATTGGTTGATATAAATGTTAAGAGCAGGAAAGTATGCTTAGCTGAATAGTCGATAAATACCTATTACTGAAGATCAAAGATAACTGATTGCTATCCATAGAGAGGAGGTAGCATTTTACTACTGCTTTTCTCTGTTTGTATCATTCCTCCTTGTTCAATTTTTGACTTGTCTAACAATGAGTTCAAGAGTAGATCAGAATGTATATCTATGAAGCTCTCCTTTTTGGTGTGTCGACACTGAAGCTGACATGTGTAGCCATGTTTTATTGTAGTCATTTCCTATTCTTTTTCTAAGTTTTTTCTAGATATTCTGTAAGGGGATCTGTAGGGGATCTAATGAAGCTTTATTCTCTTTATATTGCCACATTCTAGCAGTAGGAAGGGGGAGGGGTGTTGCAGAGATAAGGGGAGATATTATGGCTAGGCTGCATTATTTCCCATGCGAACAGAGATGTACCTGCAGTTGACTGAAGGTGGAGTTTGGAGTCACTGGACAGTTTGATTGTAAACTGATTGGAGAATGTGACTGTGGGGGGAAGTTTCAAACTTTTGCTTTTTACTGGGTGTAATTCTGGGGTTTGGTCAGAACCAGAATTACACCAAGACCTTGCCAATTTGATATGTTCCTAATAAATTGACTGATTGAATATGACTGCCTTGGATTATTCATTCGGGGAATTTATTACTTGGAAGCTTGACATATGAAACCATGTAAACACATTCACATACACACAGTGTACTTAAGTGGCTGAGAAGAACACTTGGTGTTCTTGACATGACATGAGGACACTTGTTCTATCTGAAGAGTTGCTTGATACTAGTTTATGGAGAATTCTGTTCATGGAATACTCTATCTTCAGTGATTATACTCTCAAACCAATGCATTCAGAAATCAGAACTTGAAAATGGACCAATGAATGTGAATAAGAAGGTTATTTGGGATCTTTTTCTGTGCAGTAATATAACTTCCAAGAAAAAAAAAGTAGCAATCATAACACGATATTTAAAAACATTACTTTTAAAGCTTCCTGTTTTTTAGATGGGTAATAAAATAACAATAACTGCCTTAATAATGCTCACAATAATTACTTAAAACAGTAAAAAAAAGACCTGAGGCTTGAAGCTGCTATCTGTTACATCCTTGCATGTGTGTGTTTGTGTGTACTTGGTAGCATCTATAAGAAATTTAATAGTACAACTATTAATAATGAAGCTTCATTTATGAACAAGTTCCAAAAAAAAAAAAACCCCACTTGAAAAAATACAGTTAAAACCATATTCAGATAGAAACAAATTTTCTTATTAAAAACATGACTTGCATTTTAATTTTTTAGAATTACCCAGAATCTTGCAAATTTGATGCTTTATGGACTGGAAACAACTCTGAACAGATCAGCTAGGAAGTTTCATTTTGAAACCATAAGCCCTGAACTGTAAAATGTACACAATATCTTTTTGAAAAAAATATAAATCCATTGGGATTTAACATGATTGTTTGTAAAATGAAGGGAAGGAGGAAAAAAAAGAAACCTGTCCTTGTAGCTTTATGCAAGGGAATGATTTTTATTGGGGTATCTTTGTTGACTAAGTATGAGTTAATCCGCTAGATAGAAAAACTCTACACGAAGATAGCAAGATTAATTCTGTGATAAAGGATTGTAATTAGTTCCTGTTTATTTAATATAAACTGGAAGCCAAAGACCAAGCTCCTTTGAATTATTTCTAAATAAAAATGGATCTCATGCATTGCTCTGAATATAAATTCTTTGCTATCCCAAGGAGGAAGGAAAAGATGAGTAGTTAAAACACTCCCCCAACAGAAGTGGAATCCTGTGAGATTTCTACTACTCATGATACAATTTGAGATTTCTATATCAAAGGCTACCCCCCCCCCAGCCCCTTTGCCTTCCACTGAAATTATTACATTACTGACAGGAAAATCAGGCAGGGTGATAGGTTCCTTAGTTATTGTTAATATTATGATTAATATTGTAATATTAATATTATGATTAATATTGTGGTTAAAGTTGACGAACCCCCAAACCGTTCAGGTTATCCTGGTAGAGTTAAAGATAATATGAATTTATTATCCTCTGCTCTTCTGCCTCTGTGCCAAATTAAAGAAAATATCTTAAAGGTTTTCAACCCCTATTGTGTGTGAAAATAGGGGATGTCACAGAGTGCATCTTTCTAAATCAAGTCAAATCTACTTTGTATACTTTGTATAACCCATGACCATACACTCCAAAGAATTTCTCAGCTCAAAAAGTGCAGCCAATAGTCTGCAGAAGTAGTCTAAGTGGAATATAACTCTTCTGGTCAGTGTGCATTCTGGGAAAGAGCCCACATTAAGAAAAAGAGACAGGCTGCAAGGAGACTAGAGAAAGAGGGCAGAGCAGGCAGTACGGTTGAGAAAAAGGAAAAAGAGCAACTCAATAATGCGATTCCAAAAATCCAAGAGTGAAGCAGCCTCTATGCTGTTGTCTGTAAAGTTGTACTATACAACACTCTTGAATGAAAACTGAATGTTATCAACCATAGGAAAAGCTGCAATCAATCACCAATAGAGTTGGTCTGTTTATGTCTGTTTGCGTATGGAGTGTTGATGGTTCAGAAACTCCATTCATTTCATTTCCCTCCTAAGGACTGCTAACCTATCAACCTAATGACGCTAAATATTAGCAAATAGGTTGGTGTTCTTGACCGTAACACAGTAATTGCTGGATTTATTGCTGGTCATATGTAGTCATTGCTGGTCATATGTAGCCAATGCATAAATATTTCTGGTTTTGATCTATGGTGTATCCTGAAAGAATCCAAAACTTGAAGCTTCTGGGTAAATATGATTGAAGAACTGGAGTTTGAGAAAGATGGGTTGACGTGTATAGATAGATATATAGAGTCATATATCTATGAATACCTGTTGCTAAAAATGTAGCAAATAAAGAACCTGCACTCGTAATCCTGTCTCCCTTACAGCCAGAACAATTATAACTTCAGAGGAAGGTCCTGGAAGTTGTCACTTTCACAATAGATGTACCAGGAATGGAACCTTCTTTTTAAGAACCATGTAATTGTCCCCTGGCTTCCAGGAATAAAAAATTCTAAAGGGGGAAGTTCCTTGAAGATCATCTAATCTATGCACTATGGAGAAAGCCTCTACTTCAGCATTCTCAGTTCTTGACCATCCAGTATCTGCTGAAAACCTGTCCAGAAAAGACTTCACTCCCTCTTGAAACAGTTTTTTTTCTACTCCTGAACAGTTCTTACTGTTAGGAATTTTGTCCTGGTACCCTATTGAAATCTATTTGTGTGTAAGTCCACTATTTCTTATCCTGTTCTCTGGAGCAATTTTGAACAATTCTGCCCCATCTTTTACACAACAGTCCTTTGTATGCTCATATCTCCCTGCATATTTTTTCTTCAAACTGCACCTATCCAACATTTCTAAGCATTCCTAAGTTTTATTTCCAGGCCCCTTATCTTCATTGCAAACATTCTTCAGTTTACCACGGTCTTTCTTAAAATTTGGTGTCAAAAGAAGACATAATATTCTTTAGATCTGGATACTGTACTTCTGTTATTGCTGCTTAGAATTTTATTTCCATTTTTTGTACTTACATCAGACTATCAGCTTATATTCAGTTTGTGATCCACCAAGGAAACCTGGTCTTTTTTTTGCATGTACTGTTATCTTATATTCTATTCAATGCCTTGCTACCTTATATTAATTCTTTTTAATTTTTTTTCCTCCCCAAATATAAGATTCTATATATGTCCAGATCAGGGGTGAAATGTAAAATTTGTTACTACCGGTTCTGTGGGTGTGGCTTGGTGGGGTGGTGGTGGTGGAAATGTGACTGGGTGGGCGTGGCCAACTTTTTTTTTTTAAACTTTTCAAAGCATTTTTTCTGCAAATGCAAAAAAATGCTTTGGAAAGCCTCTGCCAATCAGGAACACAGCTGGGATCGTCAGAGCCTTTTCAAAACATTTTTTAACCACCTCTTCTGCTGAAGAGGTTGCAGAAAAAAATGCTTTAAAAGTGTCTCTGATGGTCCCAGCTGAGTTGCCTGATCGTTTTAAAAAATGCTTTGAAAAGTCTCTCTGATGATCAGGCAACTCAGTTGGGATCTTCAGAGACACTTTTAAAGCATTTTTTCTGCAACCTTTTCAGCGGAAGAGGTGGTTTAAAAAATGCTTTGAAAAGTCTCTCTGACCCCGGCAGCAAAAACTTTTGGTCAAATATTAAAAAATGGCTGGAACAAATAACAGAAACACTGATAAAGAACCAGAAACGTTTTTATTAGGAATCTTTAATAAATCATACCCCAAAGACATTAAATATCTCACAATCCATATTCCAATGGCCGCAAGAATAATATATGCAAAAAATTGGAAGCAAGAAAGAACCCCAAATGAAACAGAGTTAATAGAAAAAATTCTAGAATGCGCTGAAATGGATAGGCTAACTAAAGAAATACAAGAAAGAGAAGAATCAGACTATTACAAAATATGGAGTAAATGGTATAATTGGTTAAAAATTAGAAACAAACTAAAAACTTAGAGGGCAAATATTACCGGTATAGAAAATGTTATTAGATTAAGGAGAGGTGAAGAAATATATATTAAGTAGAATGTCACTTTGAAATAATGATTGAGAAGGAAATATAATCTCTTTTTGTTTATATGTTGTATAAATGTTTGTTGTGTGTATGTCATGTGTTTGTCATGTTATGTTTTGTTTTTTCTTTTTAATATTTATACTCTAATAAAAAAATTATTTTTTTTTTAAAAAAGAAAAGTCTCTCTGGCGATCAGGCAGCTCAGCTGGGATCGTCAGAGAGACTTTTAAAGCATTTTTTTCTGCAACCTCTTCCGAGAAAGAGGTGGTTAAAAAAATGCTTTGAAAAGCCTCTGATATCCCAGCTGAGCTGCGCGATCATCAGAGGCTTTTTTTAAACTTTTAAAAGCATTTTTTCGGCGAAAGAAGTTGTAGAAAAAATGCTTTTAAAAGTAAAAAAAAAAGCGTCTGATGATCGTGCGGCTCAGCTGGGCATGGGGGGGGGGGGCCGCAGGGATTTTTGCTACTGGTTCTCCAAACCACCTGCCGTCATCGCTACCGGATCAGGCGATCCGGTCCAAACCGGGAGCATTTCACCCCTGGTCCAGATTCATCTTCAGAAATTTTCCCAATGTTATAGTTTTCCAGTTCCTAAATCCCCATTTTGTCCTTTAATGTGTTTGCTATCCTCACCCATCTTTGTTTCTTTGTGTATTTGGTAATCATATTTTCTAACTTCTCTATTGTTATAAATCTGGTGAACAGCATAAGACACACAATACCAGACTTTTTTTTAGCTTGATATGGAGCTATCAATATATCAGAACCCATCTCTGAGGGAGATGGGTGATTAAGAAATATAAAATATAAATAAAAAATAATATACTGTAGTTTCTTTTAAGCCAGATTTGTAACTACATAATATTAGCTCAAACCAGCTCACATTTGGCTCTCTTCTCTACCAAAAACTCATGACGGACTTTGTCTGATGCTTTTCTAAAAAGTTACACAACATCAATCCCATTCCCATGGCCAAATAAGCTAGTCTAAGCTAGAGGGGCAAGGTGACTCTTGCAAATGGTACATTCTTTTCCAGTACTGATGTCAAGGTGATTATATATTCCTAATTCCTCCTTTTTTCTTCTTTTTCTCCTTCTGATAACAGAAACAACATTTATCTTTCACAAGTCCTCTGCTTGCTTCTCTGATTAATTCATTTATTTGGCTTGTATGCTGACTCTAAGCAGCTTACAGACCTACCCGCCACTAATAAGATTAAAGCAATATACTACAAGATCTATAATGGTGATAACAAGTTTTCTCAACACCGAAGAATAACTCTCACTTTAAAAAAAATCACTCCCAAGAGGGACAAGACAAATACAACCCCTCAGATTTCACAGGCCTGTTTAAAAAGTCAGATCTTAATAGCTTTGTCAGAAGAGTTGGAGCCTGTATGTTGTCTGGGAAATTCTGTTCAAGGAGGCTAGTGATGGAGATTCCTCATGATTATACTTCCAAAAGATTAAGACCCAGAGAAAATCTTCTTGTCCAGATCCTAATAAACTGGCGGACACCAGTGGGAGTAGGTTGTCCCATAGATACACAGGCCCTAAACCATGCAGTGCTTTAAAGATGATCAACATTTTGAACTGCACATTATTTGATTTTTTTTGTTTTTTTGCAAAATCCCTTTTTCTTTCATTTCAATTTATGTTACAGAAGAATCTAAGGACTTAAAAAGGACTCAGGTATCCTTTGAGATGGATCAACGGTCAACAGATTACTTTCTGATCCAACCTTGGGTCAGAAGAATTGACATCTCAGGATCTGTTATGAACAATTGAGGCAGATTTCTTTCTCAGATAGATCACTCAATTTCTTCCAGTTTCACACATTTATTCAATCCTAAAACCATCTGGGAGGGACGTGGTGGCTCAGTGGGTAAGATGCTGAGCTTGTCGATCGAAAGGTCGGCAGTTTAGGGGTTCAAATCTCTAGTGCCCTACTGCCAACCTAGCAGTTCAAAAGCACGTAAAAAATCCAAGTAGAAAAATAGGGACCACCTTTGCTGGGAAGGTGTTCTGTGCGCCTTTGGCGTTTAGTCATGCCGACCGCATGAGCACGGAGACGTCTTCGGACAGCACTGGCTCTTCAGCTTTGAAATGGAGATGAGCACCGCCCCCTAAAGTCAGGAACGACTAGCACATATGTGCGAGTAGAACCTTTACCTTTACCTTTAAAACCATTCCACCCAATTTCTGCTTCTTTCTGTGAATTTATTTTGGAAAGTAAAAAATAGCAACCCTATACCAAAATTAACACTGATTTACATTTGAAGTGCTTCTAAAGTGCACTTTTTATACATAGGTCCCCCCCCCCCATGACAATGGCATACTTTGTACACAAGGTTGAGCCAAAAAGTATATTGCAAAATTCAAATCTATTATCTGCAGTCAGAAATATTCTGTAACGGTTCCAGTTTTCTTTTTTTTTCTTTCTTTTTTTTATTAAAAAGTTTTATCAAAGATTACAACCTTTTTTTCCGGTTCCAGTTTTCAAAGTAGTCCAGGAAATAAGAATCAGGTCCTCTCACTTTAAAAATGCAGAGCAAACAACATCTTCTCCTATCGCTGGTTCTTTCTCCAAAAAAACTTCATCATGTAATTCTTTATCATTTAGAGATGGGAAACGAAAACCATAGCTTGGGCATCATAGTTTTTAAAAATATTCTCTCTGCCTCCAAACACAACTGTCCTCTGAAAATTTCAACTCATGTAGTATTGTCCAGTTTATATATCTGAAAAGGGCTATTGCAGTGATGGCGAACCTTTTAGGCACCGAGTGCCCAAACTGTGCGCACGCATGCCCAAACTGAAAGGTGTGTGCATGTGCATGAACACATGCATGCATGGACATGAGTGAACATGCTCATGCATGCACATACATGGACATGCGTGCATGCACAGCAGAGACCCAAGGATCAGCTGGCTGGTGGGAGATGGGGATCCCAATACTGGCAGCGTGGCAAGAGATAAGATCTTTTTTCGTGAGCTTCTGTTTCGTCCTTTGCAGGGAAACAGAAGCTCACAAAAGAAACGCCATGGAGATCTGACCTGGGGCGACAGCGCGCATGCCAGGAGAGAAGGTTCTGCATGCCACTTCTGGCATGCATGCCATAGGTTCGTAATCACAGGGCTATTGCATATCCTGAGATATAAAGGCCTTCTGAACTCTGACCCTCTGCCCTACCTCCAATCAACCAAAGTCGGTTTTAGCAGGTCCCTTTGGGTTTTTAGATAAAAAGGACCAGAAAATAAATCCTTATATGTATTTGTGTATTTTTTTAACTGTAGAAAAGGATTGCTAGAGGATATGAGTAAAGCCTTTATCTTCATCGCTGTCACCTCGGATTTGTAGATGATAGAACTTTATTCAGTTCCACCTCTGTAATTCAAAGAGAGAATACTCTTGATTTTACTTGTCCAAATGAAAATTTACATTTCCTCCTTGTTCTTTTAAAGTAATTATTGTTGTGTTGGTCCACTCAGCTCCTTTCTCCTTTTTCCTATCATAGGGAAATACATGTGCTTGAAGTGTCCTGCTATGAATCACTGCTCCTTCTATTTCAGCTCTAAAAGCCCATAACAGTTAAGCACATGCCTCTTTCCATCTACCTACATACTAATTGGACCCTTGGGTTAATCAGATGCCTTTCTGTGATGATGTACAGGAATAGCAAGTGAGAGTCCACCTCACAGGTATCTAGACTTTCCACTGAATGCTCATTTGTATCCATGTAAGTGTCTGTGAAATCAATCTTACTTTATCATTTATTGTTACAACTATCTAACATAGCTGCTGCTCCTGAAATCATATCTGTGACATATACTTGTCCTACACAGCTATCTCACTTACTAATTCAAATGTTGGAAGATCTGCTTTGATCTTATGCTGTTTGAGTACTTTGATCCCATCAACTTGCATAAAGCTTAGTTATTTCTTTTTCCTCTGTAGGAAATATAACAACCTCTCCAATGAATTAATTATTCTCCTTAACCTTGTTAGAAAGTTGCACGATGGGACCAGACAAACCTCCAAGCAACAAGGAGTTAACAAAATAATAATAATAATTTGCAATATAAAGTATGAGTTGATGAGGGAAGGGGAGGACAGCTTTCACCCATTAACCTGCTCAAGCAGCAATTGCATTTCTTAAGAATTAATTACACTGTATTTCCCAAAGGGCTTGAAAACTGAAGCCTTTGTTGAAGAAAACAAGACTGTTAAATTTCCATGAACACAGGCTTATTTTTACAGTATTGTCTTTCAATATGATAGCCTTCATTTCTACAGGTCCATGTTTTATTAAACTTGGCAGACATCATGAATTAATGTGCTTCCAAAAGCCACATGGCCATTCAGTTTTTCTTACATGAATTGAATTTTAATATGCAAGTTGTTTAGCTAAATGCTAGCAGGTTTTTGGAAATGGACCTATGAAGCAAATTGCTAGAACCCTATTTCAAATTTCTGTAAGATTCAATTTTCAATGAAAAATTTACATTTTCAGAATGGATGAGAAATTCCTTGTTATTGAGTGTGAGTTAGTGGATTTATACATTATGATTATGCATATTGTTTTCCCAATCTGTTTTTTTTTAAATATTCAGTAGGAAGATTATTATTTATGTATTTATTTAAAGTTTTTAGCAGAGGAAGCTCAGAGATGTTGAAAAATGGCATTAGAGGCCATATGAATTTCTGGACCTCAGACTACTCACTCTATTGATAATGGATTTTTAAGGATGCACATTGCCAGGGGTGCTATTCAGCAGGTTCCGACAGCAGGTTTTAGAGAACTGGTAGAGGAAATTTTGAGTAGTTCAGAGAACCGACAAATACCACCTCTGGCTGGCCCCAGAGTGGGGTGGGAATGGAGATTTTGCAATATCCTTCCCCCAGGAGTGGGGAGGGAATGGGGATTTTGCAGTATCCTTGCCTTGGAGTGGGGTGAGAATGGAGATTTTGCAGTATCCTGTCCCTGCCAAGCCCACCAAGCCATACACCACACCCACCGAACTGGTAGAAAAAAAAAAATTCCACCACTGCACATTGACTATTGCAGTATAAAGCTGTAATTAAAAAGTTCATGCCATGTCAATATACATAACATGGACATTTTTCTGTGACTAACTAATTGCTATAGATAAATCTTCTGGTCACCTTAGTTAAGAAAATCATGCTGGTCAGCAATGTGGATTTCTAATTGATTATGTTACAACTCAGAAATGTATTAAGCAGGAGCATCAAATTCATGGCCTGCGGGCCACACGTGTCACATGCTGGCCATGCACACCCCCATTTTAGCAAAGGGGGAAAAGTCATGATGGAAAAAGTCATGTAACGACATGACAACATGAGTTTGACACCCCTGTATTAAAGAGACAAACATATTTTATTTATTCATGTTATTTCATCATTTGTATAAATAAAACAAGATGGTGGACTTACCTAATACTCTTTCCTCCTATTTTTCCCCACAACAATTTCCCTTTGAGGTGGGTTGGGATGAGAGAAAAATGACCCAGCCAGCTTTCATGCCTAAGGTGAGGCTAAAACTTTAGTTTCTAGCCTTGTTCCTTAACAACTAGGACCCTCTGTCAAGCTTCCATTCAATAAATGCACCCAATTGTTGTGCTGTTAGATTCTGTGGTGATTGTGCCAATCGGAGACAAAAAGCTGAGGAAGGAATCAAAAGTTCTTTATATTCCCCACCACCACACACAAGAACTCTCACATTTCTCAAAATAAAAGAAAGCAAAATATTCATATCTATTCTGTATAGCAATGTTTTCCTATGATTTCAATCTACCAAAAGATATTAAAAAATCACTCTGGCCAGGATCTGGGAGTGCTATTCAGTAGTATCCAAAAATTTCAAATGGTGCAAAATGGAACACTGTGGGCTATATGTGCTCCTGGAAGGACAAATGTTCCCCCTCTCCTCTGTGAGATGCATTGATTGCCAGTTTGCTTCCAAGTCAAAGTGTTGGTTTTGACCTTTAAAGTTCTACCTGACATGAGGCCTGGTTATTTGAAGGGTAGTTTGTCCAGTTTGTCCTATGAGGACCAATAGGAGGGACATTTTATGGGTCCCGCCTGCTAAAAAGTTCCATCTTATGGGAACTAGAGACATGTCTTTTCTGCCATGACACCCACTCTTTAGACCAGGGGTGTCAAACTCGATTTCATTGAGGGCTGTATCAGGGTTGTTTGACCTAGGGGGCAGACCTTGTGTGGCCAGGTTGGGCATGGCCAACTCGATGTCACTTGTATCGCGAGTGCCTGTGGTGGCCTGAGCGCTGTGCCAAAGAAAATGGACCAAGCTCTATTTTCACTGGCAGAGGGTTGCAGGAGGCCGCTGCAGCTGAAAATGGAGCTTGGGGTGGGGGGACACGCATGGCCCATCCAAGTCCCATTTTTGGTAGCAGAGGCACCATGGGCCAGTCCTTCGCTGTTTTCAGGGTGGCCCTGCAGGCCATATCTAAGCACCTCGTGGGCCGGATCTGGCCTTCAGACCTTGACTTTGACACCCCTGCCATAAGTAGGGAAACCATGTCATATTGGGTGATAGTTTCAGACATGTTTCCTAACCTAAAAAGAGAAATAAAATGACCAACAGTGGGCTACTTCCTGCCAGCTTCCCTATTGAATTTTCTTGTAGGAATCTGACATGGAAGATTGGAAATCTTCCCTTCCCTTCCCTTCAGGTGGGTGGAGGAAAGAGTAAGGGATTACTCTCTGGGAAACTGTCACAGAACATTGAAAATGAAAATCATATAGCTGCAGTAGCAACACAGCAGCACAGCTGCCGCCAATAGCAGCTACAACTTCCCCAAATTTCATTCCTTTGGGACTCATGGTTTCCAGATTTTGAGGAATTCTGTAAGTTGGCCATTTGAGATACCTTGGTTCAAAAATTGTTATCCTATGATGCACCTTTTCAGCCAGTTAAAGGTCATCATAATGAAAATTTTAGTATTATATAGATGTCCCTGAGATGAGTTTAGCCCCAATCCCATCGGCTTTCTGGAAATCTCTTAAAATGTCAGCCTGGGGATTCAGTGAAAATGAGGAGCCTGCAGGGTGGGTATACTGTGTGAAAGGCTTTGACTTATTCTCCCATGGTGCTATTTGTGTTTAAGTTTTACGTGTTTTAAATATTTTTAAAGGTTATTTAAGACTTTAATTGTTTTATTTTATTGTATGGTCCCCAGAGTCACATTTGTGAGCTGGGTGGTTATATAAATTTGATAAATACATAAACTTTAAAAGGAAGAAGAAACTTTAATATATTTTCTTGCCTTCAAGAAAGGCCATTTATCTTATTAATAATACAGTTCTTTTTTAAAATGTTCAATTTTAAACTGAACATTCATTTTCCTTTGTATAATATGCATACAGGATGCAATAGTAAGGGTAAAAAGTATGTCCATTTTCTAAAGTGAAAGGAACCTTTTAAATTTCTAAAGTTCAAATATTTAGTCCAGCTTTTTCTCTGAATTTTTAGAGATAAGAGGAGGGCACAATTATTATTATTATTATTATTATTATTAGTAGTAGTAGTAGTAGTAGTAGTAGTAGTAGTAGTGATGCTGTTTCACACACTGCCTACCTTTTATCTTATCTTATATTGAAAATAACATCTTGCCATGAATGGTAGCTTTTGACGGCCCAGGCATCTGTGTTAATTCTTAACTGGCTTTAGAACAAGATTAATGTTTCATCCCCAACAATTCAATTGCAGGTCACAAAATATGATAGAAAGGAACTATTTCCCTTGCTTTGTTATACATTTCTTTTTTCTTTTTCAAAGAAGTTCCATTTGTTCAATATCACTTGGTTCTTGGATTTTCAAGTACAAAGAGAAAAGTGAATGTAAAATCTGAAAGTATTATATAACTTTGTTGAAAATGAGATTGCAATGTATGTATATGTGTATACATATATATGTGTGTGTATGCACATATACATAAACACAAACACACACAGAAACACATGAGGAGCCCAAAGGAGCACATAATGGTGAGGTTGGTTGGTGCCATGAGAACCCTCCCTTTGCCTTCTTATCTAATAACATTTGAAAAATTTTATAATTTTAAAAATTTTAACTTTAACTTTTTAATTTTTATATACTGCTTTATATTTGTGCTCTACACTGCACTCTATACTACTCTACACTCTCATAGAGTCCCTCTATGAGAGAAATGGGCAATATGAAATATAAATAAATGACGTGAGGTATGAGTAAGCAATCAGAATCAATCCCTGTTACTGGACTGAGACATTGAACAAGGTTAAACTGTTATGCATTCATAGAAAAAAAATGAGAAAACTTCATTTTTCACAACCCTGGAATCTCAATTCAAAGGCTTCGTGATTTTACAACTCTTTATTGCTACTGCATCATGTTTCTCTAGGACAAATTCCACTGCTATATTATATGTGCTAAAAATGCTAACAGTATTTGCTAGTGACTGGATTTTGATATCTGATTTTCTGTAAAGAAACATGAGAATTTATTAGCATTTTTTTTGCTGCTTGATGAATTTGGTTTTTTTTAATCACTAAAAATGAGGTAATAGTAATGGCAAATAACAAGTTTGCTAATGATCAATCCTAGAAGATGCTTCTCCTAATATTGGTAAACCCATATTTTTCATTTCCAACCATCAAGTCTGTCTTCCACAGCTTCATTGGTTTTTTTTCCCCATAAACATTCTAGTATTTTTACTGACAACAATTGTTTTCAAACGTTTGATGATGCAACAGTGTGGTAACAAATCAAATGCCTTTTTATAATCAACCCAGACCATATATAATTTGGGGTTTTGGCTTTTCAAACTATCCAAAACCATTTTATCAATCAGATGTTTTTGAACTTCTGCTTTTTCTTTTATTTCCTTTCTGTTCTATTGGATTGATATTATTTTTGTCTAAATACCCTTGGATATTATCAGCTATAATGCCTGAGAACAATTTAAACACTATGGGCAAGCGTGTTATCACTTTATAATTTAGTGGTTTGCCCTATTCCTTGGGTCTTTTTGAACCAGATGTTTCATTGGTTATTAATCACTCACTGATATTTCCATTATGTAATACTTCATTAAGTTGTATAGCTATACTTGGATGCAAGCTAATCAGATATTTGAGCCCAAAGCCATGCAATTGATCATTTCTGGAAGATGTCAAGTTTTTAAATTTTTCACTCAATTTTTAACCATTTATGTCATTCTTAATAGTTCTTCCATTTTATTTTTTTACAAAATTCATTTTTAGATTCTTTTATTCATCGAACATTTTATTACTCTTTTCGACTTTTCTACAGATCTTTCCAAAACTGGATTGCTTTGTTCTTGTTTCCTTTTTGTTTGTTTTCCATCTTCAGAATTTCTATTGCCATTTATATTTGGAGGATTCATCTCTGTTCTAATTGAAATAGCTGATTTTGCCTAAATTGGATGACTCGTGCCTCATAGAGTCCAATTTCTGGTCCTATCATATTTTTTGCTTTTGCTTTATGATTTCCAAAGCTTCTTCAATTTTATGATGCTAAGCCTGTTTTTTTAGTAAGCTTGTCTTGATATTTACATTCTTCAATATTTGCTCTTTCATGTTCCTTACATTACTTGCATCTGAACTTAATTTCTTCATTTTGGCCTCCAGCTTGATTTTACACTTTGGAATTGAATATGATCTAGATTTTTCAATTTTGGTATCTATGTCTTCTGTAACCATCACTGTGTACTTTAGGATAGCTAATTGGTCTGTTTGATAGATATTATTTTAATCCTTGCAGGTGCTTTATTTGCATATTTTATTATAAGTATCAGGTCTTTTTTGGGCAGTACATTCAATTCAAGATAGTTATTGTCTTTCTACTGGTAATTCTGCAAATACCACAATTTTCTCTTTTAATTCCTCTTGTCAGGTGGGGGTATGTGGGTCTGTTCATAAGTTGCAGGGCTGACTTATATGGCTCTTTTGTTATTATTTCTTTTAAGTTATCATTTATGTACCATAGTTCATGTCAGTTGTTTCCTTTATATTTGCAATTGTTATCTGAGTTTCTTCTATTATCCTACTATTTTTTTGGGGGGGGAGGTCTTCCATTTTCACAATTTCTCTTAATCTCTTCCCATTCCTTTTTTCTGAATATTTTATATATGGTAATGAATCTCATTTGATCTGCTAATCATTATTCAATGATATTCAGGTCTGAATATCAACCCACCCACCCCCCAATATTCCAACTTTTGCTTTAAATATCTTCACTTTGTTGGTTTCGATTCATAATAATGGCTATAATAGTGTGATTTTAAAAATACAGTATACTTTTGTCTTGTTTGTGATTGTTGTTGTCTAGTCATAGCTCCTGAGTCCTGTTGCTCACTGGTTGACAGATGCCCAGGAATTCAAATATCTGACATGGCCCTTGTTGACCTTGGTGACAACTGATCCAATATAGGATTCTGTTTTCTGTTTTCTGATCATATTAAACAGCTTGGTGGATACATTTGTGCTGAGCCCTGTCTGGTATGTGTGACCCTTCTGATAGACTATACTACTGCCAGCATAGCTCTCAAGCTCATCAGATAATCAATCACAATTCCCTCCCTCATAAGAGGGTATGCAAGGAAGGGGGATTATTGTTATTATTTCATTTATCAAAGTAGCAGTTAGCTCATCAATTCAAATTTGTTGTTAATCTGACATTTAGTTGTTGGCACTCAAAATTCTTACATTTTCAGTAGAAAAGATGTGCAAATTCCAGCCTTAATACTCGTATGCTATTATCACTGTCAGCATTTCTGAAGTAGAAATAACCCATTAACATAATGAATGTATGGCCATTGCCCTGTTTATTTTGGCTGCAATTTGTAGGGTGAGGGAGATTTACCCAATCCTTTTGCAGAAGCAAAGTTAGTCTTTGCTTCCCCCCACCTCCCATTCTACTGAGTAATGACACAAATATACAGCTTTGCAGGAGCTGGATGGTGGACAGGTGTTGATGATTATTCCTCTGAAACATGAAAGCAATTGCTTACACCTGCTCCTTCTTTTATTGGGCGCCTTCCAGGAATTTTATCAGTACCCACAGCTTGAAACCAGTCCCACCTTAAACCAGCCTGCAGTTGCATAACACACAGTTTCACATAAAGTTTTTTTGAAAAAGGTTTAACCCTCTCTCACATCTTTGCCATTGAACATTTTCAGAGCTTCTTTTGGTTCCTGTTGATATTCAGAAAGTCCTTGACTTAAGACTATAACTGAACCAGGGGTGAAATCCAGCAGGTTCTAACAGGTTCTGGAGAACCGGTAGTGGAAATTTTGAGTAGTTCAGAGAACCAGCAAATACCACCTCTGTCTGGCCCCAGAGTGGGGTGGGAATGGAGATTTTGCAATATCCTTCCCCTACCATGCCCACCAAGCCACGCCCACAGAACCGGTAGGGAAAAATTTGGATTTCACCGCTGAACTGAGCCCAAAGTTTCTGTTGCTAAGCAGCACAGTTGCTAAGTCAGTTTTGCCCCCCTTGATGATCTTTCTTGCCATAGCTATTAAATGTATCTTTGCAGTGGTTAAGTGAATCTGAATTCATCATTGACTTTGCTAGTCAGAAGGTTGCAAAAAGTGATCACATGACCCTGGGACACTCCAACCATCATAAATACATGCCAGTTGCCAAGTGCCCAAATTTTGATTGTGGGGACACTGCAAATTACTTTTTTTCAGAGCCACTGCAACTTTGAATGGTTACTAAACAAATGGTTATAAGTCGAGGCCTACCTGTATAAAGTGTAAATAAATAATATCAAGTGTAGAAGTTTCTTTCAAATTGAAGTTATCCAATGTGGAATATTCCAGTGTGAAAAGGTAACCTCTCCCTCCCCACTTAGACTTGGTATCTAGTTGCCCCACTTCTACCTGCAAAAAGTATGTAGTCAGTGATTCGTCTCAAATTGCCGTGTAGAAATATTGGCCCATCCCTCCATGGTAAATTGTTTTAACTTAGTGAAATTTGAGGGCCACCTGAATTGGACTTGGAAATACATTGACCACTAGGGTACCTCCCCAGCAATGGCATTATACAAGTCAGTATTGTGACCAGCCGGTAAGCACATACACCATGACATTCTAGACTGTAGATAGATACTCATAGAGATGACCCAGAGATAGTAATTGTTCCATAAACAGATGCATACTTTAAGCCCAGACAGCAACAAAAGCATGAGGAAGAAACTGAGAGTGACTCTTCCCTAATTCACTATAGCAGAACAAGGTGGAAGGAAGAAGGACTTTCAAGATTCTGTCACTATACCCTATTATCAATCAAATATAGCTCCAGTCATATTTGCAGATAGACTTTCTTGATTTGGTCCACTCAAAAGGTTGCAGAGCTAACTTATGTTTCTACCTTCAAGGCCATCCCCATGTAGTGCAAATTATAATAATGAATATGAAACATGACAGGGACAGAATTAACTATCTTCAGGATCCCCAATACTAGCTTAGGTTAAAGCTGGTATATAAACCAAAATGGGACACAGGGCTTCCTGAACTTGACTTTCACCTGCTCTTTAAGCAAGAATCGTGAGTCTAAAAAGATGTTCGTGTTTTGATCCTGTTCTTTCTGGGGGAAGGAAACATAACCTCATTGAAATTTAACAAAGTTACAATGCTGAAATCTGAATAATTTCTGAATAAATTCTTTGAAATTGAGATTGCTTTTCCCCATCCAGACTCTGATAACTCCAGATTTCTAGTGCATCTACTTTGGACCTGGGGTGGTGAAGTACAATTGGATATGATCAGCATATTGATAGTACCTCACCCTGAATTGATAATTGGCCTTCCAAAGTGGATGTTAAATGGGGTAGGGAAAAGGATTAAGTTGTGGTAAAACCACCATACATACTACCACTGCTTGGCAGAAAACTGTGCCGATATTATCTAAACTGGAGATTTTGGAGAAGAAGGACAGTCACACTCTCTCCATCTAGGTTCTTCTATAATTATCAGGAATAACTGAAGCAGTTTTTGTTCCATAGTCAGGTTTGAAACAAGATCACTATCAGCCTCACTAGTTACAAGTAAATCAGAAAATTAATTCCACAGGAAGAATAAAGCTATATTCTTTTAAAGAGAGGCTGTAACAGTTGAATTTTATGGACCTAATTGTGCTTCCCTTCCCCTTTCAGAGCTATTGGATTCTGATTGTCCTCTACCCCCACCCCAATGGCTCATTAATTTCAGCCTGGATGCCAATCCCAATCCTTTCCCTATTACTTTAATGAGCCAGAGATCACCAACAATTCTTTATCCTTGCTTGAGATTCACAGGCTTAAAATAGTACTCCCAAGTACTATCATAATGTATAATCTCTGTCATCTCAATAAATTACATCAATTTGATTTCAACTTAGAGCAAGTCAGATGTATTTATTCAAATAATACTTGAGAAGATTATAACTATTTATACTCATTGGTTTTCTCAGTCCATCCTTCCATAATACTATCTAGGACGCTTTAACTGGGACAAATGGCCAACATTTCAGGAATGCAAAAATGTGGAAAAGAAATTGTGCTTCACTTCTGTTATTGTCACCTTTTGAGCTCACACCTGTGTTCAATCAAACTCATTTCTTATTTTTTCACTATATTGATCCATGGATGTCAGTCCTTCATGGTAATCCAGACAATAACCAAAACCACAAGTACTAACATGATTCTTATTGTAAGATTATACTAACACAATCTTGCAAATCTATAAGCACTTCTTCCATTCCTCACCTTTACTTTCCAGAGAACTGGAGGATGTTGTGCTTTCTGAATCATTCCCCACATTTTCATTCCTTCTATGAGCTGAAATATCTCTTGTCTGATCACTGCCTAGTCCTGTGATGGCGAACCTATGGCATGAGTGCCAGAGGTGGCACACAGCACCTTCTCTGTGGGCACGTGAGCTATCACCCCAGCTCAGTTCTGCCACGTGCCTCCCGCCGGCCAGCTGGTCCTTGGGTCTCTGCCGCTGTTGTGGCCCATCAGCAGCCTGTGCAGATTGTAGCTGATTCTGACAACGAGGAGGCTGGTGTGCTGCCCTTCTCCGAAGACTCAGGGCGGCTTACAATGCGTTAAGCAATAGCCTTCATACTTTTGTATATTTATACAAAGTCAGCTTATTGCCCCCACAATCTGGGTCCTCATTTTACCTACCTTAGAAAGGATGGAAGGCTGAGTCAACCTTGAGCCTGGTGAGATCTGAACTTGCAGTAATTGCAGGCAGCTGATGTTAATAACAGTGATTTAGTCTGCTGCACTACCAGAGCTCCTTGGTGGCATCATCAAGCCTCATTCTTCTCTAGATTTCAGTGACTTTCTAAACCTAACATAAAAATATACATCAAAGTTTTAAGTTCAAATAATAAAAGTTATTTTCTTCTTTTCACCTCACTACATTGCCTACACAAAGTTTAATACATTTTTAAAATATATATTTCAGCTCCTGTTGCTATTGCCAGTTGGTATATAAAACGTTACTGTAGAATTTAATTCCTTTTTAGATTAAATGGCTGGTTTGGTAGAATCTTAGTGTTATATGAACCTTGGAAAGATAATCAATCTCAAAAGAGGTTATTTGAAGAGGTATTATCATATATAATTTACTTCTGAATTGTTTTATTAGTTTCTCATCTTCTATTATTTTTTCTCCTACTCACCACTGTTTTCAATCTTATTAAACTTCCTAGACTTTGGTTGGATGAAAAAAATGCATTATAATTTCAGATATATTGTAAGTAGATATAAAGATGGATCAAGTCTCGCCACCTTTCATTACTAGATTGTAATCCGATTTCACCAAGAATGAATATTTTCAGAATTACTCATTGACCATGTTTGTATTGATTAAGGCTTTTAAGCTGATAATCAATAGCTATTAATTTCAATTTTCATATTTTCTTCAATACTTCTTATCAAATAATTCTATCAGTATATTTAATAAACAAAATGTCTTTGTACTTGCCCTAAAAAAGCACCTTTCCAGAAAAGCAATAATTTTAAAATAGTTCCAGATTCTTTAAGAAGGATACAGATATAAATGAAATATTACCATAACTTAAACCAACTCCTTCAATTCCCTTCTTTCAAAAGCGGTCAAATGAATACACATGTATTGTATCATCAAGTTACAGAGACTTTATTCAATTCAATTTCTATAGCCACCCAACTCAACCAAGTGACTCTGGGCAGCTTACAATTATAAAATTATACAATAATTAAAAAAACAGTAAAACAATATCACCACCCACAAAATAAATAAATACAAACATCAGCTATGATGATTATTCAATTAAGAATGAAAGTCAAATAACATAAGAATAAAGCCCTTAACATGTTCCAAGCTCCAGGCCCAGGAACATAGCCAGGTTTTTAAAGTCTTGTGATCGGTCAACAAGGTTGGAGCCATTCTAATTTCTGAGGGGAGAATATTCCGTAAGGCAGGGGCTACACCAGAGAAAACATGTCTTCTAGCTGCTGCCAGTTGACATTCTTTCATTGATGGAATCTGCAGTATGCCCAATCTATTGGATTTTATCAGATGCATAGAAACTCTCTGAAAAAGATGGTCCCTCAGGTAATCCAGGCCAAAACCATGTAGGTATTTGAAGGTGACAACTGGCATCTGGAATTGCACTGGAAACACACCAGCAACTAGCGCAGCTCATATACTACTATTATTATTAGAGTATGGCATTGTTACATTAACCAGGAGACCGCAATGTAATTGCAGAGTAGTAGTTTGGCTGCCAATTTACCAACTCAGTTGTGGGACATGCTTGTGCATTTCCCAAGTTGTGCTACAGGAGGGCGAGCTGGCTTCACACCAGAAAGTAAGACAAGTGACTCTTCCTGAAGTGTCATCCAAGACCACCCCCTCCCTTCCCCAGAGTGGTCTCACAAACAGGTACTGCAACCAGGAAGGTTCAGAGCCAGCAGGATTCTGACCATTTGCACGAATCACTGGCTTGTCTTCCCATCAAAGTGGTACCTACTATTTATCTCCCTGCATGGAACATGCTTTTGAACTGCTAGGTGGACAGAAGTCGAGGTGAATGATAGGAGCTCACCCAGCCATGGAGTGCTTGGGCTCAAACTGCTGAAACAGAGAACATCTCCAGCATCATTAAGCCACTGATCCACTGCACCTCTTAGCTTACATAGTAGTGTTGTTACAGATGCCACATAGCTAGCACTATTTACTACCCATGCAGCCGCATTTTGCACAAGTTGAAGTTTCCAAATAATAATAATAATAATAATAATAATAATAATAATAATAATAATAATAATGATGATGATGATGTTGTTGTTTCCAAATGGTCTTCAAGGGCAGCCCAATGTAGAAGGGGTTGCAGTAAATTAAACAAGAGTTTAGAAGGTTATGGGGGATGGTGGGCAGGGCCTCCCGCTCACACATTCGATTGAATCTTTTATTATGGTCACAGACCACAATTAAAAGTTAAAACATAAATAAAATAATAATAAAATAAGACAAGGCAAGAGAAGACAAGCAAGACAAGACAAAATAGTATATTACAATTAGTGGTGAAATCATTGATGGGCCACCAAAGTCTGCTTAATTGTACAGACAGTATAGTAGAATTTAGCTACATTCAAACAAACTATATCAGTGATGGCTAAGCTTTTTGCCGTTGTGTACCAAAAGCAGGGGGAGCACGGGGGGGTCACACACATGCGTGCCCACACTGATAATCAATGCACCCCACACATGCACACATGACCTCCCCTGCGCTCCCCCCGCTTTTGGCATGGTAGCCCCAGTAGGCCTGTTTTTCACCCTCCCCAGGCTCCAGAGGCTTTCTTGGAGCCTGGGGAGGACGAAAATGCCCTTCCCCCTCCCCCTCGGATGCCCTCTGAAGGCTGGAAATGGCATGTTTCCCGACTTCCATTGGGACCGGAAGGCCGGAAAATCAGGTGGCTGGTGTGCTCTTGTGTGCTGGAGCTAAGATAGGGCAACACTCACGTGCCCACAGATATGGCTCCGTGTGCCACTTGTGGCACATGTGCCATAGGTTCGCCATCACAGAACTATATCATGCTGATCTGACAGTAACAGTTGTACAAAAGAGAGATCACAATTTCCCAGATATTTGGTCAGGTAAGTAATTACAAAATGAATCTTTATAGAGAGTACAATATAACAGGACATGAACTGCGGTTTCCATGGTCCATTATCCACAGGGGCACAATCTCAGCTCATATGGGACTTTTTGTATCAGCCTCATAGAACTGCAGGGAGAGCATTACAACTTGCTAGAGTTAGTGCCCTCCTAAATTTAGAGACAGTTATTTAAGTATCTTGCTGGTTTATGAAAGGGGGCCTAATGGCTCAAGAAAACATTATTGGGTAAAGCAGACAGATCCTGTTGCACCTCCTGATCTTTAATCCATTGTTTAAATGAATTAAGTGCATGCTCTGAGCCCATCATTAGGAACTCTTCCTTGGAGAGGCTGAGATGTTGGAGTTCTTATGAAATATTCCTAACCCATGTTGGTTTTTTAAATTATCCTCCATAAGAGGATGGCTCAGACCTGTGGGAAAGAAATTAATTTCAGCCAGTATACCATGATGCAAGTGCATGCACCTGTTTTGACCTTAGACAGTCCTGAATCTATGTTTGGAATGCAGGAGGCTACCTGAAATAAGGCTTTAGAAATTTGGATTAAACTTGTTGAATTGTTTGTTGCACAGTCAGCCAGATGTTCAGGCTGGATTTTTGTATGCATATTGAGTCCTTCCCAATGATTGAACTATTATCTCTTTTATTCATTAAACATGAAACTCAGTCAACTGATCATTTAAAAATGTATCACAAATATTATTGACTGGTGCTGATGGTGGATACGAGTTGCTGCCAGCATCCTAGGTATCGACCAAGTATCTTCTTAAGATGTACGGTTATTATTATTATTATTCTTTTATTCATTAAACATGAAACTCAGTCAACTGAACATTTAAAAATATATCACAAATATTATTGACTGGTGCTGAAGGTTGATACGGTTGCTGCCAGCATCCTAGGTATCTACCAAGTACCTTCTTAAGATGTACGGTTATTATTATTATTGTTATTTGTTTATTTGTTTGTTTATATGCTGCTCAGATCATGGCTTAAGGTGAGTCTGAGCAGCTTACAATGTAATAAAACATAGATATCAAAACAATTATAAATATAAAAATTACATAGATTAAAACAAACTAAAAAACCATGGATTTGGAGTGGAAAGATGGTGGCTTCTCCGTTATTATGTTAGCCACTTCCAGCAAACAGCTTCCCTTTCAGGGCCCCATGCCAACTGGCATAGCTAAGCTGTAAGATATGCAGAGGATATCTACTGTGCTCCTCTGATGAAATATTGGATTGGATTGCAGCCCCTGATTTTTGAGTATTTTGCATGGTGTAATTTTGATGTGGACTGCATTTGGTGGAAAATTTTGCCTAAAGATTTAAAGATTTTTACTTGTTCAATATTCTGCCTGTTTATCCTCCAGGCATGTTGTTTAGGTCTCTTTGTAAAATATCAAGATTTTGGTTTTGCTATGGTGGATTTCAAATGCTTCCTTAGAGCAATAGCTGGCCAGGGCATTAAGGGCTCATTTGAGTCCGATTAATGTTAGTGACAAAAGTAGAATGGTGTGCTGGCCTAGAGGTGGAACTCTTGCATCACAATCAGGAGGCTGTGAGTTCGATACTAGGTAGCAGCAGATATTTCTCTCTCTGGGCACAAAGAGAAAACATCTACTGTGAGCTCTGCATAGGTATCAGGAAGGGCACCTGACCAATAAATGCTCAGCTGCATTCAGTCGCCTTGACTCCATACCAATGCAAGGGATTACAGAGTCATTAAAAAAAAGTTTGTGCAAAAGTATTGTATTATATGTATACAACAAAGTTGCAATATGTCTGCTAATTTTGCTAATTCCTATTGATTCATTTTTGTCACTAATGGACTATATACAAATTAAACAACAGAAGAGCTAAAATACATCTCTGCTTCATTCTTCTGTTAGTTGTATGGAATATCATTGTATGGTGGCCTTGCATACTGCAGCAAACTTTGAATTTACTGCTTATGCATCAGCAATAGTGACCAATCAATAGTGGTGTAGAGAAACTTAGTCCAAAGCCTCACTCTGGGAAGTAAGAGCCTTGGTAGTACAGTGGACTAAAGCACACTGTTATTAACACCAGCTGCCTGCAATTACTGCAAGTTCGAATCTCACCAGGCTCAAGGTTGACTCAGCCTTCCATCCTTTCTAAGGTAGGTAAATTGAGGACCCAGTTTGTGGGGGCAATAAGCTGACTTTGTATAAAAAATGAAAAGTATGAAGGCTATTGCTTAGCACATTGTAAGCCGCCCTGAGTCTCCGGAGAAGGGCGGCATATAAATCAAATTAAAAAAAAAAAAAGTAGATCAGTTGGAGATCTAATGTTGATAAATTTGCTCTACAATGTGGTCTACAATCTGGATCCTGGTTTAGATGTACATTTTTTTCAATCAGATGTTGGAGTATAAGGGCATACTCATAGGTAGAATGTCCAGACCAGTGGTGGGTTCCGCCCGGTTTGGCCCGGTTTGGCCGAGCCAGTAGTGGTGACGATATGACATCACCGAACCGGTTCTCTTTGTTTGGGAGCTGGGCCCTCCCACACACCCCCGCATTATTCTTACCTTTTATTTGGCCCCACCCCCAATTTTTTGCTGCCTCCTGAGTCCCAGCTGATCGGCTGGAAGGAAATAAACTGTTTAAACTCTTGCCGTGGGGCTTCAAAGGACCGCCCTACAGCTGATCAGTGTTAAAAGGCAGTGTGGTGGTAGACCAGTGTGCTCGAAAAACAAATGGGTAGACCGGGATGCTTGAAAAACAAATGGGTAGACCAGTACCTCTGCTAAATCCTAAAGAATTGTCATATGACCGTCAAACCGCACCCATAAAATAAGCCACGCCCACAGAACCGGTAGTAAAAAAATTTAGAACCCACCCCTGGTCCAGAGCTAAAAAAACCACTTACCTTTCAACCAAAATGTGCTCTGAATCAATCCAGTTAACTAATTTATTACTAATAAATTAGTTAACTGGATTATTACTAATTATTATTTTTAGTAATTACTACTAATTATTATTATTACTAATAAATGTGTGGAAAAGAACTGGCTTACCATGCTGAAAAGGCAGATTTCCAGTACCCATTTTATAAATGGTTATAGCAGCTAAACCCCAGTCCTCTGGAATTTGTACAGTATAATCAATAATGGTGAACAAAGAACAGGGATCCCTAATCCATATTATTTTATAATATTTTGGGCATAATAAAGTGATTGCCTGGAGCTTTTCCAGGCTTTAGCTATTTAATAAGCTTATTTATTTCAGCACTTGTGACTCGAGCCCAGTTGGGGGACCTGCCACATATATCAAGACAATTATAACTTATAGAAGCCCCAAGGCTATCACAGTAATCAGGAAATTCCTGGCTGGTCCCATTAGCTGGACTATAGCATGCACATTATAACCTCCCAGGACATCAATCTGCAATTTTCCGACACCATTGCTGAGATCATTTTAGTAAGTTTTCCAAGAAGGTGTCCAGGAACATAGTTACTAATCTTCACAAGAGTACAGGAAGTAAAAAAATGACAGCAATATTCCACATTCTGCAATACAAGCTTATTGACCTGTATCTATTAAAATTTGATATTTTTCAGTTGGTGGACTGCATGTTGCTTGGATTGACCTTTTAGTGGATAATTATAGGCATTTGATTCATATTAACCGGAGATATGCCTATCCAGTTACAGAACTCCATTAACTTTCAGCATCACCTTTAACACTTTTTGTTGTTGTTATTTGATTAAGTATTTTATGGACTCTGTGTCTCAACCTCATACAAATAAAACCAAACTCTATTTTTTTTTCTTCACCGACTGCAGATGACAGAGAATTAAAAAAGAAAAAAAGGGGGAAAAAGTGACCAACACAAGTGTGGTGGGAATTAGATTCAAATCCTTATTAAATTGCTGAGTTCTCTGGGAAGTCTTGAGTAAATTATTACTGCTCTGTTGAAGGTAAAATAAGGTACCTTAATAAGCTAAAAAAAGGCAAGCAAGGTAAAATACAATTGCCCTAATACCATGATGGCGAACCTATGGTATGCGTGCCCAAAGTGGCATGTGAAGCTATGTCGCCTGACATGCGTGACCTTGCCTGCTTGTCTTCTGGGTTTCTGGTGCGCATGCGCGTGTGATGATCAGCTGTCCTTTCCTCATGCGGCAGTGCCGAAAACCGGTGTGCACATGCGCGTTGGCCATCTGACTGTCGGGTGTGCATGTGTGATAGAACCCGGAAGTTTTGCTTTTCTGGAGCATGATCTCTTCTCTCTCATGTGGCAGTGCCGAAAACTGGCCTGTGCATGCCTGCCAGCCAGCTGATCATTGGGCATGCATGTGTGCTAAAACCCGGAAGTTTGGCTTTTCCAGACCACGGCCCTGATGTGCGCACGGCCGCACATGTGACATTTCCATGCGACCATCACTGCCCAAGTATATACATACTAGAGATTTGGGATGCAAATTTTATAAATGTTTCAGGGAAGAGCATAATCTATTGATTACATTCTAAAATGGGGAAAGCAGCCTGGCTCAGATTACCATTTACTGAGCAATTCATATAATTCTGCCTGAATGTGTGTCCCCACCCCCTTCACTTCTTTCTCTTACTCTCTCTTTCCATGTATCACTAATTATCATGATCAGAATATGGCAATAAAATAATAATTAAATTCCATAAAATCAATTTACAATTCATCAAAATTTCTAGACAAACAGAAAAGTGTGAATACTGCTTATCTTATGATAGTCTTCTTTTACAATTATATCTAATAAATACAGTATATTTCTTTTTTGTAACTCCAGGGAAAACAAGATAAAGCTACATCATTGGGGTTAATATAATATGTAGCTACTTCTCAGGTCAAGATTATTTTGATGTGCCTGGCAATGTATCCATTTGTAATATAGAGTGTAATCCTTCAGTCTCACTCCACAGCATAATAAACTATGATCAGACTAAGAGACTTAAATTGGAATCACGTTCTGTTGTAGCATAGGAATCAGTACAGTATAAACAGTCTACATAACCATTTCTGCAAGATCTCCCTTTTCCCCATATGATCCCTAAAGTCAATGTTTAGAACACTAATGGCATATTATTCCTTAGGCTCCAAAGCTATACCCCTCCCCCCGATGTGATATTAACTGATTAAATAATAATTCTATCTAATTTAGTTATTTAATTTAACTATTTTAATTAAACTGAAATCTTATTTCTTGGGTCCATCTCCTTCTGAATAGGGATCCAGTACACTATTGAAAGTCTAAGTACAGCCTGTGACGTGTTAAATACTGTGTATTCAGTGCACTCTGTAGCAAATCTAAGGCTAAACTCCAACTGTTTATTGGGGATCATCCTAGATGATTTACAGTTTCCTTTTAACTCTTGCTTTGTATAAGTAGTCTAAAATCCTATTCCTTTCAGGAAGCAAAGGTCCCTTAAATATTACTTTAATTCTAAATGCTACTTAAAAAATTGATCCATACCTGGCCAATACTATATTTTCTGTAGACTAAGCAAGGTGAATGAATATTACTGTGCTACTGAGGATAAGATTGCATATTTTTAACCACCTAGATGGGGAGAGGGGGGTGGGAAAGAGAGAGAGAGAGAGAGAGAGAGACAGACAGACAGACAGACAGACAGACAGACAGACAAATAGTTTCACTGAATTAATAAACTGATGCATATTGGGTAAAGATAAATCTTGATCTCTTATATAGATTGGTGGTCTTGGCTAGCAATGATTGATTAGAAAATGGAATATGGAGGCATGGTAGAGACTCATTGAAAATATTAATCCTTCAATAGAGACTATAAATATGGTGATGTTCATATTAAGGATCAAGTTCTATCTGTTATATGGATTGAATGTTAGACATATATACATCCATTATTTAATATATAGAGAAAATAATACTTTAAAATCACAACTTTTTAAAATCAATCTAAACCATACTTGGAGTACTGTAAGAGTTTGGAAAGTGTGCAGAAGAGAACACTAAAAAATAACTATAAATCAGGATCAAAATCCCTTATAAGGAAACATCATAATGTTTAGTATTATTCAGTTTAGCAAACAAGGGAATAAGAAGAGAGGGATAAAAGCTTCATGAAAAATCCTTTGACATACTGTAATGTCAGAACCTGTGACTATTTAATGAATTTGATTGGAATGACATTCACACAAAAAAGTGATTCTTATATTATGAAAATGACTGTAGTCTTTGACGCTTTCTTATTTAAAAGATATTAGATAAATCCAATATCTGGATACAGTATACATGGTTACCTCCTGAATCAAAATATGTCTCACCTTACCAGTTGCCATGAAGACTTATGATCTGATGTCCTGATTATAGGCATCCCATGAGCATTTGGTGGGAATTCCAGACTAAACTGCCATAATTCATGAAAACCTGTTTGTGTTTTAACTCATTCTCTCATTCGACTACAATCCAGACCCAAAACCTTACAAGTTGTTGATTTCATTCTATGTTCACTCTGATATTGTGAACTGCATTCAAAACAGGTGTATCTACTAAAATTATTTCACTAGATTACAAATTTTCAGAGAGTTAAAGGTTAGGTGGCCTGAATGACAAAGACAGTAGTACCAGATTTATTGAGCATCATGTTTTCCTTAGACCACATCCACATTCTAATTGAAGATGTTAGCTTTCACTCTTACATAAAAAAATATTTCATTCTTTTTTCCTACTGTGCTATGAGTTTATTTTTATCCCAGACTGTGTGGATGACAGCATAAGAATATAACAAGAAAAACTCTTATCAAATAATTTCTAAAACAGTTTTAAAAAGCTTAAAAGAATAGTTCTCTGCAAAGCAGCTACCCCATCAAAAAACAAATAGCCTTATGGTTTTATCTGTAACTGACTTTGAAATTGAAACAGAAGAATAGGCATTTTGCAAGAATTATTTGACATAAAATGTCAGATCTCCAAGATACTAATAAGCTGGCAAATTTTCTCACTCGCAAAAAGAATTATTAAAGTGTCTTTAAAATGACTGATGTTGAATGCCAGAATTCCTTAAAATCATCACTTTATATTATTATTCACCGTGTTAAAAAATAGATTTTTTTGCAAAATATTTAATGCTTACATGAATAGAATGTAACACAGTTAAGATTGTTACAGAAGCTGGTACCAAGTTTTCAAGAGAATCTAAAAGTACTAAATTGATACTAGCTTTTCCCCTTCCTTGCCATTCTAGTCATCATTTTATAAATTTGTGGTTTGTATCCATAAATATTGGATCTTCATATATTTATTTCTTTGTTCATTTCATCATTTCATGCCTACATGAGATCAACTTGAAATACATTGTGGCTTTTATACTACTTGTATTTACCCTAATATGCTACATTTTTTCCACTCATATTATTGCCTTCCAAGTATTTATTTTTAATTATTTAATTTATTTCATTGTACATGTGTGTGTCTCTCTGTGTATTGCTGCTACAATATATACTTCTGTATGTAAAGCTGCAAAGTATTGATCTGGTCACAGGGTCCTAATATTGCTATCTGCCCTGCCTGTTCAATCTGAAATAATTTTATTTCATTTTTTTTAATTTGAGAAAGAAAGAAAGAAAGAAAGAAAGAAAGAAAGAAAGAAAGAAAGAAAGAAAGAAAGAAAGAAAG
>WNWU01000053.1:2463291-2487447 GCA_012654045.1 Ptyas mucosa
AAGAAAGAAAGAAAGAAAGAAAGAAAGAAAGAAAGAAAGAAAGAAAGTCTTTCTCCAGATCCCATAGATTAAACGGCATCATCTGATGCAGGAAGTGAGGCTTTTCTCTCCTCTGACACAACATATCTCCTGAAATCTGTATTGCTTGTAGCTAGCCTGGTTTAAACAAGCCGCTAAAACCTAGCTCCTCCCCTCGGCCTTAGGTTAGGTTAAGTGGTCTGTTGGATGCATGTTTGGAATGATGTTGCTTTTATTTCTACAGTTGCTATGGAACTGGACATGTGCAATTTTGATAATAGAAAGACAGATACACTGTCTGTCTTTGACACTAGAAGAGAGAACACTTAGAGCAGGCTGTCAAACTTGCGGCCTGCAGGCCAGATGTGTCACACGCTGCCCATGCCCACGCCTGGTTTAGCAAAGGGGGGAAGTCCCGGTATGTCACGTGATGCTGCTGTGACGATGCAAGTTTGACACCCCTGACTTAGAGAATATAAGAACAATCTTCATGAATTAAACCAAGGTCGGTTGAATTCCATGATCATTTTTTAAAGTGAATATGACTAAAACATCTCACTTAAAACTGAAACAAGGCTGTGATGTAGGCTTCCCTTGCTATTCATTTTCAATATTGATCTTAAAGGTAGAAGGATTATCATTTGAATATAGATCAATACTTTGAATTCAGAAGGTTCCAACTTTCAGGCATATTTACTCAAAAGGATCTCAAAGCAAACAAATGCAATGATTTTTACCTAAAATCCAAAATAACGGCTACAGATTCAGATTGATATGTATCAACAGATATTTGTCACAGGTAGAAGAAAGATTTGTAGCTATTTGCTGCTATTCTTAAGTATATCTCCAGAATTTGTAAAATTAGGTATTTAAAGATACAATATTAATAATTATTTATATATCATGACAATCAGTTTTATGTACAATTAGATATTATTCCTAATGTCTGAATATTCCTTTATTCCATTCAACTGTTAAAATTAATTTGCCAGGGATCCTTTCCTCAACTGCACTAGTCAAGAATAGATCCCGTATAATTTGAACTTTTGGGTCTTCTTCTTCTATGGACAAAGGACCCTGAAGTGAATTATCCAAATAATTATTGAGCTGACATTGGACATTAGGACCAACTTATCAATGACCTCCACATGTTCTTACTTGCCAGTCTACTGGTCAACATTTATAAAATTGCAAGTAAACAAAACAGGTATTTATTTCCCCATGTTGGTTTTTGAAAAACAAAGGTGTTTAAATCACTTCCACTGATAAGACTGCTAAAATCATAATCACTCCCTTACTGAAACACTAGTAGTCAATAGATTCTACAGCTTTACTGGAAGCAGCAGCATCTGCAGCCAACTGTGATGACACCCAGTGATGACCCCTATGCAATGATATCATTGTGAAAAAGCCGAGATTATGCATTTGCAACCCAATGTCTAATGCTAGTAAATGCAGTGTGGCATTTGTGTAATCATATCACAGGATGTGTTTTGTCAGTTGCTCCCCTTTGCCCCCTCTGAAGATGCCCTTGCGTTTGGAAGTCGATAGGCTAGCAACAAGAAGGCTAAGTTACAAAATAACTATTAGGCTTGATTCAGAGATAATCTTTTCATCTTTGCTTTATACTGCTTACTAGAAAATGAGAAAATATGCATATTTATAAACATTCATAACATTTGAATACAATGGAATACAAGAGCCGTGATGGTGCACTGGTTAGAAAGCAGTATTGCAGGCTAGCTCTTGTATTCCATTGTATGCTTCCATTACCAGGAGTTTGATCCTGATCGGCTTAAAGTTGACTCAGCCTTCCATCCTTCTGTAAAAGAGAACCCATATTGTTAGGGGCAATATGCTGATTCTGTAAACAACTTAGAGGGGGCTGTATGACACTATGAGGTGGTATATAAGTCTAAGTGCTAATGGTATTACTACTTTTTTTACATCAGAAGACACTGTTACTTCAGGGGAATATTTCAGTGAATACCACTTGAATCTCAATCTCTCTCTCTCTTTCTCTCTCCCCCTCTTTCTCCCCCCCCTCTCTTCCCTGCATATATGGAAAATTGTTTTTGTTGTTTTCTCTCTTTTTCATTAAGAAAGAGCCACCTGCCATGCCATTTAGTCTAAATTATGGTTGCAAGCCTAGTTTGCTATAGTCGTTAAGGCACTGGATGAGAAACAAAGAGACTGTGAGTTCTACTCCTTCCTTAGATTCAAAGCTAGTTGAGTGATCTTGGGCCAGTCAGTCACCCTATCTCAGCCCTGGGAAGTAGACAAATCACTTCTGAAAAATCATGCCAAGAAAACTGCAGCGGCTTGTTCAGACAGTCACAAGGAGTCAAGAGTGATGGAAGGAAGGAAGGAAGGAAGGAGAGAAGGAAGGAAATACACTTGATAGTTTACTTTCAGAAAGCAATCCCAATACTTGCTATTCTTAATACATTGCTTGACACATGATATTCACTAAGAACCTACAGGATCTGAATTGTTAGAGTAGGCAGTTATATGGTTTAAATGGAACAATTTCTCCCTATAGTGTGTTAAAGCTCCAAAATTACTTTTCTTGTTTAACCTCAATCTGCAGCATGATAGATTGCAAAGAGCCTGACACTTTGGACTGTAGGAATATATTTGTGTGTATGTGACGTGAGAACAGGATATAGGTTGCTTGTACAAAAGAAGTTAAGAAAGAGGACATTTTTAAAACTTGGTTTTTACTAAGTTGACCCGATTCCTGATTCCTGGAATAACATGTGTATTGGAACATAGCTGTATTGTACTTTTCCATTTCACCAATTTTTTTTTGACCCAATTCTGGTTTGTTTGTTTTTAAATGTGTGTGTGTGTGTTTGTGTACACATGTGCTATACATATACAAACCCATGATAGGTATACATAGCAATTGAAAGACTGGCTTCACAACTGACACATATAATGAAATTGAAACATTCCAGATTAATATAAACTATCTATTATTTTCCCTGCATGTGAAAGAATGCTTAGCTGAAAAGCAATAGAACAGTAACAAGAGTAACATATGGTCTTTAACTAAACATACATATAGGAAAATATCTCTTAGCTCTTGATAAAATGCAACAAGCAAGATAAAGGGAGACAGTACAACAGTACAAGTTAAGAAGGTTTACCAAAAAAGGAAAAAAGAAAAGAAAAAGAATTGCAATAAAAAGTAAAACAGATTTTCTGCATCTTACATTGCAATTCAGATCCTGAATATTTCATCACTGTTTATGGTCAAGAATGGAGATTTAAATAGGATCTAGTTCTGTTTCAATAATTTAGATTGACATGACTGTGATTGGCTTTTGTTAGCAAAAGAGGCAGAAAAATATCCCCATGCATTCTAGAAACAACCAAAATCCATCAGTCACCTGGGGTGTACTGTTTTAGCTTGTCTATTCTATAAACCACCTAAAATTAACTAAAGAGTAATTTATCCAGTGCAATAGATTTCCTGCAGTCTCAAATCACACAAAGAAAGGAAGGGTTTGCTCTATTTTCAAAGTAACTTAATTGTTAACTATAATATCTTGAACTGCTTCTTAAAATTTACTGGCCCCATTATTCTCTGTTTAATATTTTGCTTGCTGAATTTTGTTGGTTATTGCATTGTGTGTCTCTGTACTAGGGGTGCCAAATTGGCGGTTCACGGGCTAGATGCATCATGCGCAGGCCACTCCCACTCCAGTTCCAGGAATGGGAAAAACATTGTAAAATGTCATGTGATGGCAACGTGACGCAGCGAGTTTGACACCCATGGTCTATACAGTAAGTATGTGTGTGTACACACACTCTTTATTTTGTCAGACAATACATTCACACATACAGAAATACAGAATAAAATCATTGGAAATATACCAAGTGAAAAGTGGATTGTGGAGTGTTTCAGTGTATATCACATTAGGGAAATGAAAATTGAAGGCAACAAAAAACCCAAACCAAACAGAAGTTAATACATTCTACGAATTAACATAGGGACAGTTACATTTTACTGAAACATTTTTTATTGTTTGTTTTCATTTTTGCATATGAACAAGAAAACAAGATATCATGCAGGTGGAATGTCAGTGATCTTTCTTTTTCACTTCTGATTCTCTTTTTTTCTTTCTTTATCATTATTGATTTTTAGATTGTCCACTTGACAGCAGAGATTGTGGTTTCATACTCATTTGCAAGGCACTGCAAATAAAACAGTATTATGGCTGCAATAAACATTCTGATTCTACTCAACAGAATAATGGTCCTGGGCTATCAAATTTCATTGAGAATCTCAAACTTTTTATAACGGTAACATAAAATTAATGTAAGTTTCATGCTAATAGTAGTGACTGTATGACTTTATCTTTATTGAATATCAACAATATGCCAACAATTGAAGTTTTAGTTTATTAAGTAAACAGAATATGTTGCAGAATTTCTTTGTATAATATAAAGGACATGGTCACATAATATACAAGGCAGTAAAGATAATACTTTTTACTGTTGGTAGATTTCAAGATCCTGCTTGGGAATATGATTTTTAGAGTCATAACTACAAAGGTTATATAGTTTGCTTACCAGATTCTCTGCTCACATTGATAAGACTGAGAAAGTGATTGTGTTTCCATGAAACTGCACAACAGAAATGATTTCAATCTTGAGGGGGGGATATATATATATATATATTGGCTGGCTCCTAACTGAAAAGGATAGTCTATACAATATAATACTCTATAAGTACCAAAAAAACCCAATAGGCATTTTTTCCCCCTGTAATTGTTACGATTACAGTGTTGTAATTGCTTGTTCATCTCTACATCTGAGATGTTAAGATTCCAGAATTCATAAATATGGTTAGATTCAGAAATAAAACAGTCACTGCTACTTGATAATTTATGGATTCCATCAGCTTCAAATTTGTAGCTGTTTTGGGGTCCAGTTACTCTTGAAAGCCAAGGTTAAATTTGTGTTCATACTGTCACATCTTCATCTGCAAAATTGCAATGGGGTCACAGTGGAGTGTGACTTAATTTCTGAAGTTGCTTAAGAGTATTCTCAATTACTGCACATATCCCATTTAATACAAACTGTGGGTGTAAGCTAAGCTTAAGGAAAAGTCAACACATTCTGCTTGTTCAAAATAAGGTACTCCCCTCTATTAAAGTTTAAAAATGTAAAGTACACAAAGTAGAAATATAGATGAGCAGACTGGTAGCTTGTAATGTAATCAGCAAATTTTTAAGTATTATTTGGAAGCTTTTGAAAAGATCATTTCTTTGAACTATGCATTCCAGGGATGATATTGTTGCTAATCATAATAACATTAAGAAAAATACCTCTGCATAACACAGATTGCAAATAATGTGTCCCAAGAGAAATATTAATCAGAACCTATTTGCTCCTAATTGAATTGAATGTTCATGCAAACCAAATGAGAGTTGTGGAAAAGCTTGTGGCACTGCAATCTACCATATTATAAGTCTGTGCATAAATTCCAAGCAATTTTATTTTCAGATCCCCGAAGGAGTTTTCAACTGAATTTCCCCTTTCTGTCTTATTTTTTTAATTGAACCGAGGATTATTTTTAAGGAGAAAAAAATCTATACCATCCACTGAGCAATGTCATAACTGCAAGTTTTTTCTCTCTCAAGCAGTTGCTCTATTATTCACTTTGACTAAATTGGCACCATACTCTGCATTTTGACCTTCCCCCCCCCCCCCCATGGATCATATTTTACATTGACAGGCCACTACTTCTTCAAACACTTATGCCTTAGTTGAGTTTTTCTTATAAAAGGAAGTAAGAAAAGAAAAGAAAAAGAGAATTGAGAAAAAACAATTCCATCAACAACCTGCAAGAAAGCTAAAAGCTGTAATTTTTGCTTCTGTAGAGGTCAATGAAAGAGTCTAAGATGGAGTTCAGTAGCCAGATAGTATCTTTGCCACAGTTGCAGACCTGCAACGGTGACACAGTATGAACTGACTTTTCAACACATCTAAAGGAAAAGGCAGAAAAGGTGCGAGAAATGCACAAAAAATGAGAAGTAGAAAGATAAACATTTAAGCTAAAATAATTAGCTGAGCGATCTATGAGAAAGCATGAAGTTGTCAACAATCCTCCTGATGGAGCAGGACTCAGCACGGAGCAGATGGACCTGCACAAAGAAATTCCTTGCTGGTTACAAAGAATAGCCCTTATAGAGGCAGTAGAATAGCTACACACTGGGGATTCAGGAAAGGTCAAGTTTTCAAGGCTGCAAGCTAAGTGAAGTACCACACGATAAGACTGTATTTGGAGTGTGGGGAAAACAGGGTGGAGAGAGGAATGTATTAGGTATTTTGCAAAAGAAAACTGAAAAAAAGTAACATTTTGGTTTGTTTCACATGCAAACAAAAGGCATTTGTATCCAGACTTTCTTCTACAACCTGTGCAAAGTTTTGATCATCAGCTGCATATTTGGAGTACAGTGAAACCAGAAAAGGCGTGTGGCTGTGAAAAATGCGGTGAAACCTAGACAGGGTCACCATGACTTGAGGCAATGAAAAACCTACACTAAGATATCATAGGATACTTGTTAAACCATAGGTGAGATGTTCATCAACTGTGAGCTAAAACTTTCACTGCAACGTATCTTTCTGAATTGCTTTTCCCTCCAGGACCTATATAATATAATAATATAATATAATGCAATGGCATTTCCTTTCTCTTCTTCAAAATAATAATTTTTAAAAAAAAATCTTATGACACCAGCAATTTTTTTTCCTGTTCACCCTACATTCATGTATAGTAGTTATCCAAATTTGAACGTGATCAAAATAATTGGAAACAAAAGACCTAAACAATGTGGGCATACAAATCTAGTAACAAAGGACAGGCAAAAACAATGCTCCCCCCAAAAGCAACCACTTTTAAGTACTGAACTGGGGACTGACAATTTGAAAGAAAGAAAGCAGCAGTAGCAGCATTTTAAAAATCTAAAAATATCAGCTACTCCTAGCAGCCTACACTAAAAGCATCATTCCCAAGAGTGGGCAGGTCGGAAGGAAACTGGATGGTAGAAAGACTTAACACTTCTCTTTCCATCTAAATATAGCCATATGCACATATAGATAAATATTGTGTAAACTATTTCTAAATTACTAATCATCTTTTTAAGTCAGGAAACATTCATGTTCTTAATTTTAATTATTAAATTTTGTAAATTCTCATTAAGTCAGATAAGCATTCGATATGTAGCTTCCCATCCTGTTTACAAAACTGCAACTAACTCTGTCAGATATAGCAGTGGTGGAATTCAGCTGTTTCTGTCCGGATCGCATGAACCGGTAGCAGCAATTACGGGAGGCTCCGCCCACCCACTGGACGTAATGCGCAACTACTGAGCATGTGCAGAATACCATGTGCATGCGCTCACATTTGCAAACTGGTAGGGAAGGTAAGCGAATCCCACCTCTGAGCTATAGGTATAAATATAAATAGCTATAGAAATAAATAAATATAGATAGAAATAGATATAGATATATTGTAATACAGTACATATAAATGACATACAGTAGATATAGATATACAATATATAGATGATATATAGCTATAGCTATAACTAGACAGAGACAGACATAGGGATAATGATAGATGTAGATAGGGAGGAAGGAGGGGTAGGGGTAGGGGTAGGGGTAGGGATAGGAATAGGAGTAGGGGTAGGGAGAGGGGGAGAGGGAGAGGGAGAGGAAGAAGAAGAGGAAGTGGAAGAGGGAGAAAGTGTGACTTTGGAGTGATTACAATCCCACTGGCAAGAACTAAAGGAAAACCCCCATGGGTCTGATAATGGAGGAATTGCCAATGCCCAAATTCATCTAGTTTATATTCACTCTAGCACTTTGTTTCATCAAGTTTCCTTAATGCTTCCCATCCTGCCCCCAAAGAAGTGGGGCAATTTAAGCCAAGTTAATTTTGCATTGTTAAGAGTTTCCAATAAGTGATGTCTCAACAGCAGAAAGTTACTTCTATGCCCTCCTCTGCTTTGTCAGAGGCTATGGAAGTGAAACATTGAAGAACAATGCACTGGAATTTCTGCGTGCAATTTCCATGGTATTAGGATGAAATTTAGTTTAAAACATCTTAAACTTGGCTGAAAATTGGGGTTGTCACAACTAAGAGGGATCAGAAAATGTTTGAATCTTTTAATAAGAAAGGCAAGGGAGTTTCATTGAATATTAATATTTATACTAGTTGCTGGTTAACTGTGTTAGGAACTTAATTCTAGATTATTTTAAAAACTGTAATAGTTTCATTCTCTACATTTGTGTTATTTTATTGTCAAATCCACTAAAATCAATACACCTATAACAGAAGTATAAAAATGATTGTATTTCCCATGGCAATGTATAATTCCAGATGAAAGTGAAATTTTAAAATCATGCTCAGGCACGGCATGGGAAATCTGCACTTTTTAAGGCTTTAAAGTGATTCCAGAGGCTTCAGCTTTGATTCTGGCAAAAGCACTAAGGAAAGGGAAATAATCCTTTCCTCGATCCCATTGTCTTAATCTAAATTGGCTTTGAAGCTTCTCTAAGCCTCCTAGGGGAAAAAATACAGACACTTTACCAATATCTACATTTTCCTCCTTATAAATCTAGTAGAAAACCATCATGTGTTTTAAGCACAAGACACGTGGTACCTCATCCTACTCAAATTCTGAGAAAATGTCAAGATTGAGAAGTTCCCATTATATACCATATTTTTCAGAGTATAAAATGCGCCTTTCCCCCTCCCAAAAAAGAGGATGAAAATCTGGGTGCATCTTATACTCCAAATGTAGTCCTGCCCAGCTTCTTAAATGGAGGTTTCAGAGGCTGAAAAAAGCATCAGAAAAGAAGCATCAGAAAAGAAGCCCCCAAACAGAGCTTCAGAGGCTTTTTTTCTGAAGCTCTGTTTCGGAGGCTTTCAGAGGCAGGAAAAAAAGTTTTTGATGAAATGGAGTTTCAGAAGTTCAGAGGCAGAAAAAAAAATCAAGGCACAGAGCTCACAACCAAGAAACCTGTTGCTAAAATTCACCTCTGGGAACAGCTGATTGGGGGTATTCCGGGAGGCCGATCCACCTGCCAATCAGCTTTTTTTTCTTATTTTCCTCCCCAAAAACTAAGGTGCATCTTATATTCTAGTGTGTCTTATACTCCGAAAAATACGGTAAATCTAGTAAGTCTTGCTACTTTAAGTGGTTTACAGAGTCAGTGTATTGCCCCTAACAATCTGGGTCCTCATTTTACTGATCTTGGAAAGATGGAATGCTAAATCAACCTTGAGTCAGTGAGAATCGAATTGCTGAACTGCTGGCAGTCAGCAGAAGTAGCCTTCAGTACTGCATTCTAACCACTGTGACCCCACAGCTCTAGCCACCACCTAACCATGATTTATGGCTTTGAGGTCATCCAAACAAGAAGCACACCAATGAATGCTAGTTCTATCATTATATTGTAAGAATACATTAACAGTAGTTTGAAAGTCTGAAAGCATTTTTCTCTCTCTCCTTACATTCTCTGGAAAATTAGGGTGGATCCCTTCTGAAATGCTTTTCATATCCCCACATCCTTTTGTGAGCTGAGATATTTTGCAGGTTGCCCAGTCTGTGGATCTTCTTCCTTCACCTAAGATCTTTCCTACCTATTATTGCACTTATATAGTTCGTTTTGAGAAAGTCCAGCTCCAAAGGAATTTAAGGCAGATGTGCACCTCAGGCAAGCAATGCAATGCAATGCAATCCTAAATTTATTTATTCTGATACAGTTCAATGGGGCTTACTACTAAATCAGTGGGCACAGAATGCCTTCTGCATTATTAAGAAGACCGCTTGGAATAAAACACAAGCACACACACAAATACTGTATGCGGCTTGGAAAGTGAACAACAAAAGACAGACTCACCACAATTTCTCTTGCAGAGTTAGAAATGGAGTTTACTGGAGTTTGAGGCAGGCATGCAATTTGGTTTTGTGAAAGTGCATGTGGTGAGGAATAGACGGCCAAGTGACTCCTGCATGGAATACTTAGAACTGCTGGCAATGTGTAGTCGGTGAGAAGAGCTGTGTTGATGTAGGAGTGGGTGACTGATTGTGTTTCACATTTCTCTTTCTCCTCAGTCTCTCAAGGAACCAATTCAGGTCTTCCTGGAACCCAGTTTGAAAAACCTTATATTAGAGCATTGTAGAAAATGATAGGTGACCTAAGCTTTATGTACTCAGTTACAAAAATGTGGTTTAAATAGCTACAAAATATGCCAAAAATAATCTTAATATAACTGCAGCTGAATAAATGATCTGAAGGCGTTTGGCCATATTTCTTCTCAGCAGATCCGGCTTGAGGCAAGTGAAAATCTCATGTTTCCCGCATAGAGTTGCATATTCCAGTTCATTACTCAAACAATAGATTAGCTTTCTCTCTCCATCTCTTCCCCATCATATAACCATATGGTAAAAAAAAAAAGATAGGAAATAGGGAAGGGTTTGGGCCTCAGAAAAGTTATAGGTACAGATTTTCTTTTATTAAGATACTTGCAAACCAGTTGATGTCACATCAAAACCCACAGATTATACCATGGAAAGGCAAATGCAATTCTTTCCCATCCAAATATTGCTCAGTTTTAGGAATTTCTTTGCAGGCCTAAGAAGCTCTTTTTTGTTACTTCCTAAGCTGTTTTGGATTCCATGGTTCATGATGCCATCTCCATTATGTATTAAAAAATAAATAAAAGCTCTACTGTGATAACTGAGGTGATACTTATCTAAAAATTAAATGGACCTTTACACATTGCAGTGGCTTGAAAGTTATGGAGGAATATGGAGATGACCCTGAAAAAGGAATTCAGTGATAATTATATATAAACATTTATATAGCTAGCCTTGATAGACAGGAGGAAGTGAGGGGAAAAAAGATCAAGATGTTATGTGTTAATTCTCTTTAGTATAAAAAGAGAGAGAGAAATTCTGTTAGGCTTTCAAGGTCATTGTCATTATACACTCTAATAAGAAAGAAGAGTTTCATTAGTTCATGTAGTGTCTATCTGGTCTGGCTCAATTGCTTCTATCACTTCTGATAACTTGGTGATTTTGTGGAATGTCCTTAGTCCATCCAACTGAGAGGAAAAAGATGATGAAAAGAAATATACAGTGTGGAGGAACTCTATAGTAGATGCCTACTTTTGCTGCCTTCTGTCCCTGCTTCTTTCCTCCAACAGCCTTTGGATTGTGATGCAGTGTTCTAATCCTGGGGACATTATTCAATTACTGTACAGAGGGATGGTATAAATTGCCACTAGTGTGTTTCCTGTTCAATTCTACCCACAAAAACAAATAATAATATATATTTAATATTAAAATTTGAGCAGGAGAAATTGATGTAAGCAAAATCTGGATGCTGGACCTGCATGCCCCTCAAAAGTCTATAACATATGTTATATTTACATTTATCATTTCATGCTCTTAGGACTCAGATGAAAGGCGCAATCAACCATCTTTCAACTAGTCAAATGGGCACATTCTAAGAGCTGGAGCAGCACATTAATTCAGAAGCAAGAAATACAACCTGACCCTTTCACCCAACTGTTGTTTAGTTCTCCTGAAGGTGTGATAAACTTATTTGAGTGGAGCTTCAAGGGCTTAGAAGTTGAATGTAAGGGTAACTATCAAAAAAGGAACAATAGCTGTGAGTTGTATAGAAATGTGTACTGAAGGGTAGAACAGGTCTCTTAAAATGACAGGGTAATAATTTTGCAATTGTATTGTCATCTTTCCTTGTAATTATCTATTCATTGCACTGTAAAGTCTTTTAGCCACTTGGTTGTCATTATCACAGAGAGGCCTTTGAGAAAAATTAAGACTTTTACTGCTTGGCAGAAGAATAGTTCTACTATTCTGACTATAATATGATGGCAGGAAATCATTTCTTTTAGGATATATTATAGTTAACAGCAGCAAAATTATTCTGGTGTGGTTTAGCTGACCATGATTATTAGAAAATGCTATTTCTGCTTTTTCCTTTCCATCTTTCCCAGCCCTGTTTTTGCCTGTTCCCCAAATAGAATGCCATTAATGAAAGCACACACATAAATCTAAGAGTAATGTAATAAAAAGTACATAGTAAACCAGATTTTATCTGCTTTCCTGGAATTGACAAAAATCTGAATTTATCTTACAGAAGAAAGGCGTAGAACTAAAGAAAAACAAAATGAAATTTTATGCATATTGGATAACAATTTAATTAAGAAAACCAGATAAAATGTAAATCCAGCTAAACAAAGCAATTGTGCAAGGCCGTGCCTCAGAACATCTTTTTCCTTCAAAATAATTTTAAAATAGACCACCTTTTTATCTTCTCAAAAATTTAACTCAGGTAAACTGGGTCTTAATGTTGTAGTCTCCACATATTTAATGTGGCCACAGTGGCAAGTCATATATTAGATTGATGCAGAATATGAAATATGTTTACGTACAAATCTTACTAAGGAAAATATGAGAATTTGAATTACAAAGTGTTGCTAACGTGTGTTTGATTTTTGTTACATACTGTTTTGTTCCTGCATTTAAGCTAAATTAAAATAATAGTAAAAGCCTCAATTTTTTTTAACTTTTGGATGATCACCTGTCATAAATAACACATAAAATTCAAATATAGTCTGATTATCAAAATTTCTCCAGGACAGATCACAAATTTAGTGCAATTATTATCTGAAATGAACTAGTGCATGATAAAACTAATAGGAAATGGTTTTTTTGGATACAGTAAATCAAAGCTAATGAAGCATACATTGGCAGTTTTATGTTGTAGGTTCTAATTAGAAAGTATGTTAATGAAATTGGGGCATTTACTTAATTGCTGTGAACAATTATTTTCAAATTAAGGCTGGCAATTAAAATCCATGATTAAGCTCAGAGAATATGTTTTCTCCTGTCCCACAGATAACTTATTTTGCTCAATGTGCTATACTTGGTAGTCAACAATGAAAAGTATCTGTCAATTAACCAAAGTAAATCACATGTCAGGCCTGGTGTAAATCTTGACTGAGCACACATTAGGGAAAAAAGCAATTTATTTCTATCTCAGTATTTAAGAAACTTAAAATCACCTAGGAATGCATTAAGCCATTTTTTTCCCCCTTTTCTTGGCAGGGGGAACTAAATTTGAATGTAAATTGGGGCTGATAAGGTCAAAGAAAAACTGTAATTATCATTTATATAACTGGTTTATGCAACCACTCTATTTCCCAGCTAAATATTTTCCCCTCTATTTGCATATAGATTTTCACCATTAGAGTTTAAGATGCAATACCATGGTCTCTGAGAAAATATCCTTGAGACACAGGATATTAAAGAACTTGCCTGCAAGAGGAGAAGGAAATGTGCAGACGCAGGAGAATAACAATCCCACTGAGACAGTGAAAATCTACTTCCATTGGTCCTCTGTCACTGATGTTCTTTTAGGAAAAAAGGAGCATGTCAAATACATGCTGATGATCAAAGCAGATCTGGGATTTTCAAGATCCAAAGCTTTCTCATTCCTCCAGCGCTCTAGATACGAAGGACACTTACTAGAAAGATGCATTGCATTTCTGACTAAAATGCAGATTTAATCACTTGCAAATTTAAAATTATATGCAGATTGTCACAAAAATGGAATGAAATTACCAGTACTTATACTATAGAGTGGGAGTTTATTAGTAATAATGGCATTATCAAAGTAATCAAACAAACCCCATGTGATGCAGATGTCATTAGATCATGAGTCCTACTGGATACAATCTGTTACTTAATCTCATCAAGAAAGGCTGCTTGCTGGTCCTCAGGTTAATGATGTAACTTGTCTGGGTTGACCTCAGGAGCACTAGGCCTGAACTGTATTGAACATCTGAAGTGAATTCTATTTGATCACCTCTAGAATAAATAAAGCTGTAATAAATTTATTATTTCTGTTGGATTTTAAAATCAGCATCTTAAATCAGCATCTTAAAAAGTACAGACTAGCTCATACCTTTTTTCTATACTAAACATTAAAGTCACTTTTTTCTGCAAAATTTAAGTGGAAATATGCACACAGACACATATGCCCCCCCCCCCAAAAAAAACCCCAAATCTCCAACAAGTAATGGGGAAAAATGAATTTAGTAGACAAAACTATATTTTGAGCTTTTCTGAAGAAAATATAAAATATTTATTCTGATGACATTACTGACTGAATCATTGATAATCTACCAGTATAAATTGGTACTTACTGTAGCGACTAACATATCTGAAATTGACCTTATAATTAGTGTTCCATCTTTCCCTGGTACTAATTGATAGTGGAATAGTGGACAAGTAAATTTTTCAATCTGTCTAAGCATTCATTGGCTAATTTCCTAAAATACAGTCTAAACAAAATATACATTAACAAAAAAACTTTAGTAGATAAATCATTTCTGTCAATATATTTGTCTTTTTGACATTTCTTTTTCTGGTTATTGTGTGGATTGATAAATCTCTTTGATTTCAAGTGTTTCCTCTATAAAATTGGCCAGCATGGGAAGGAAAAAAAACAAAGCAAAATCACTTTTTCACAGTTGGGTAAGAGGAATTAGAGTAATTAAATACTTGTATTATTCACACTTCAATGGAATTACATAAGCACACCTTATTATTAGAGGCAACAAATTTTCCTGACTGACGATGTGCTATTAAGGCAGTATCAAGTCTTAGCAATCACAAAAATAGACTTTCTCCAGGATGAGCTATTTATTTATTAGATTTTTATCCCTCCTTTGTTATTTATAAGTAACTCAAGATAGTAAACATTCGCAATAGTCTTTCCTCTTCTCACTTTTCCCACAACAAGCACCCTGTAAGTAGGTTGGGCTGAGAAAGAGTGACTTTCATACCTAAAATGGGACTAGAACCAGCTGGTCTGGTTTCTGCGCCAGCATCTTTGTCAAACATGCTCTCTATGATCTATCCCACCTCTGTAGGTCTTCTAGTGAGGCCTCCAATCTCACTGTAATCAAGTTCTTTCACCTTATTGCTATGCTGGTCATACCCCTTCTCTCCCCTCTCTCTTTTTTTCTCCCTTTCCCTCTCCCCCTCTAGCATTACAGACTTCTCAGGAGAGTTAGGTCTTCACATAATATGTCCAAAATATGTTAATTTGAGAGCTTGATCATTTGTGCATTTGTGCATCAAATAAAAATCTTGTATTGATTTTTTTCAATGATTCATTGGTTAACTTTTTTTTGGCTACCCATTGTATTCTCAGGAGTCTTCACCAATACAAAAGTTCAAAAGGATTGATAATCTATTTTACCTACTTTTTCAGAGTCCAAATTTCATTTCCATAGAGTTAGAGCCAGCTTTCAGCTAAGACGAAATAGACAAGGATCCAGGGCATCAAAACTTAGGAGACATAACTGCTGTCCCTCCTTCTGTTCTCAAGGGTCTGAGCCCAGGGTTTGACATCTGTATCATTATAAAATGCAAATGTTTGCATTGGTGATAGGTAGTGCCATTAATGTATCCCTGGGACACCATGTATCCTTAAGATAAAGAGCCTTGGATAGTACAGTGGTCTAAAGCCCTGTTATTAACATCAGCTGCCTGCAATTATTGCAGGTTCGAATCTCACCAAGGCTCAAGGTTGACTCAGCCTTCCATCCTTTCTAAGGTAGGTAAATTGAGGACCCAGTTTGTGTGGGCAATAAGCTGACTTTGTATAAATATACAAAAGTATGAAGGCTATTGCTTAGCGCATTGTAAGCCGCCCTGAGTCTCCGGAGAAGGGCGGCATATAAATGAAATTTAAATAAATAAATAAATAAATAAAAAGATGGCAAGGTATAGAGTATCATCAGAAAATCTATTGCCTGCATAATTCCTTTGTAAGTGTAAACACATCACAGCATCTGACTATCTTTTCCAAGGTCCTCATTGCTACCAAGTTCTAGTCTCTGGAGTATTTCTTATAACTGCTGACTTCTTTGCTATTGATAATTGATTCTAAAAAGCTATTCACTATTGCAGCAATCCCCAACCTTTGTGGCTTGGGGGCTCAGATGGGGAGGGGAGGGGAACCAGGCCATGTATGCAGCAGCCCGCTGCTCGCATGAGTGGAGCTGTGCATACCAGCCCATCGCTCACATGGCCCGATTTCCAATAGGCCACGGTCTGGTAGTGGGCTGCTGCCCAGGGGTTGGGACCCCTGCATTATTGGACAATGGTCTAATAAGAGAAATCTGAGTCTAAAGAAGAATCTCTTCTAAGATACATCCTTCACTTCCACTCTTCTGGACTTTGATTTCTCTTAACAGATTGTTTTTCTAGGCTGCAACTCTTCTTCCTGTTTCTGAAGGTTATTATCACAGCCCTTTACTGGTACTGACTGAACTGTCTTGATTTATTCTTCCAGGTTAATACATAACTTTTTTGTGTGTGATTTTGCACTAAAGTTCTGAAAAACTTCAACTAACCCCATATTAAAATGTGAATTTTATATAAACACATATTTTTAGAGTGAAAATAACTAAATCTGCATTTTCATTAATAATGCTCTTATTTGTGAATTAAGAATTTTAATATCCTCTTTTTCTCCCCAGACCGCTGTGTAAACATAAACAAATAATACATAAATGATTGATTGATTAATCTATCCATCCTCAATGTATTGCCAACTCCAGGCCAGCGATCTTATTAAAGAGAGGGAAACCTGAAATAGCAACAAATTATATTGGATTGAAAAACAAAAACAAATGATAACTTCCTATAAGGGTCTTCAACCACACATTAATCCCTGTTACCCTTCTTAATTTATATTGATTTATACGGCTTCCCAGCTCATCAATGCAATTCTCAGTGGCTAATAGGAATTCAAATACAATAAAAGCACAATTATGGATGTATTTTTATACTATAATGGGTCCTGAAATAGAATAAACATACATTAGAATTAATTTATTATTATTCCTTGATAAAGATTTCCAGTATACAAACTCCATTAGCTTTTTGAACCCTACCACAATTAAAGAGACATATTGGAAGACATGCAGCAGGATGAACTTACATATGAGTACCAATAGTACCTTCATAAAATCTCTCTCAAAGGAACAAAAATTTTTTCAAAATTCTCTAATGTATTGTATGTATAAGTAACATAGTTTTTGAGTTTGATTATCTCTGAAACAAACACTCAAAATTCCATGTTTTTGGGGAGAGTAGCCCACTATTGAAAAAGCTCAACAAAAGGAATTCCCTTAAAATGCCTTTTCTTGGAATTTAATTAGTGTTTAGGAATCAAGGAAGTCTGCAAATCACTGGACCAATGATTGTACAATAAAAGGAAAGTCACTCATGTTCTATGTTGTGACTATATATATGCAAAAGCGCCACACATTCTATGCATGACAATTTAATTGTCTACCTTTAAAATAATTCTAAATCAATTTCTGTTTCATAAGATTGCATGACAAATGGTGGGAAAAAATGCAGGAGAATTCTTTATCTAGCTCTAAACTGTTATATTAAAACTAAACAAAACCTAATATAACTATGGTAAATGCATCTTATGGTACCATTTTTGTTAAACCAATGCTTCACATGCAACCTTCTGTCTACATTCATCTAAAATATTTATATACTATTTTCCTCCAAGTTGAAGGCCAGGTTACAATATAATTAAAAAACACACCACAAACTTTAATAATATATTTTTTAAAAAGATTATACTGTAATGACGATGAACATAATTAATAGCAGCAATAAAAAGATATAGCTTTCAGGCTTTTAAACTGTCCTTCAACTACTATTGAACAGATGGGCATCAATTGTGACAACAATGGAATTCAGTTCCATAGCTTTTCTTTGAGTTTCTTCCTCATACTAAACAGACTCCATAGGAGAGTACATTGATTTCATTAACCTTGAATAAGTCCTTATTGAATTATATAGAATGATAAGTAGTAAATCACATGTTTGGCATGAAGAAAGTGTCCAGTTATTTACTAATAAGTAAGATTAATATCCTGGTTTTTTTTCCAAGCACTCGACACAACATACATTTTTTTCAAAAAATCTAAATAACTGGTCTAGTTATTGAGATAAAATAAATAACCAGGCTGGAAACCAAGAAACCATGAGCTCTAGTCCTGTCTTAGCCATAAAAGCCAACTCGGTGACTTTGGGCCAGTCACTTTCTCTCAGCCCAACCCACTCCAATAACCAATGGTTATTGTTGTAGGGAAAATAGGAGGAGGCAGGCAGCTATTAGATATGTTCACTATCTTGAGTTGTTTATTAAAATAATAAAGACAGTAAATAATGTAACTAAATAAATAACAAACAACTCTTGTGTTGGGCTGAGGAATGTGACCAAGAGAGAGAGAGTCACCTGGTGGTTTTCCATGACTGAGAGTGAGGTTGAATTTGGGTCTCCTCATTCCTAGTCTAACTCTTTAACCAATGCACTCCACTAATGGCTCAGTTGGCAGACTTATCCAGAATGGCTTACTTTCAGAGAATTCTCATTATTTTAATGAACAAAACTGACAAATCTAAACAAATTGTTTTATCTTGTTATATAAAAGTAAGGGTAAAGGTTTCCCTGCCCTATCCAATCATGACTGATTCTTGTGGTGGTCCTTATCTCTGTTTCTTAGCTGAGGGAACCAGTGCTGTCCTATAGCACCTTTCTATGTGCCTCATTATATGAAGAAGTTGAAAACACTAAACAATAGGCTCTTCCCCAGGGTATATTAATGTTAGAATAATTTCTAAACAGCACCGCTTACAAGACAGAATAAGTTAAAAGAGAAGCCAAAGATTAAGATGTTTGTGAAATGGTCTCTTACAGGTGAAAGGCATCATGCCAATAGATGCCTTCGAATCTAAGCAGTAACAGAGTATACCAACATCTGTATAAAAATGTGACAGATTGAAACTCAAGCATTATGCTTTATTTCCCCCTCTCTTTTCCTTCTGTCTATCAAGAGATTTGTTGATTCTTGGTTTTTCTTCTACTATGCAGTATTGGATGAGACAGGAAAGAGCAAACCCTCTTATAGCCACCTCTATAAGGTACATAAGATCAAATATTAATGGAGATAGGAAAAAATGCAAAAAATTGAAAGGGACTAGTTTCATCTATGTTTAGGAAAAGCACTGATGCTTCAGTTTGTCTTGATTATTCTTCTCCTTGGTAATAATGTATAGGAGCATTTAAACTGTGTAGAAGATCAACAGCTGCTAGGGCATGTCTACACCAGAAATGCAGTCTTTTGTAATGTTCTTCAAGGAATCTAAATTTCTAAGATATGGACTGAACCAGAACTAAATGTACTTTTTTCTGTGTATTGTTATTATTACCGTCAAGAAATTCCAGCCATTTTAGATAGCTTTTCCCCCTCAATGCACCTAAAAACTACTTGTTTACTTGTATTAAATAAATACTAATGCACTTTATTTGTAGCTACAAATGGACTTGCTCTAGAAAGCAAAGTAGATAATCCCTTGTTCCATGCCAGAAATGTAATCCCCATTCTTTAAAATGATTTAATGTCCATTTTATGTCATTTCAAATAATTCAGACAAAATGTGTCCACCTTCCAAAACACCTGAACTCTAAAATCAAACAAATGAGTGCAGCTCTCATTAAAGTAATTTAGACAACGGCAGCCAAACATCTGCTTAATTATTTTAAATCATTTAGTAGTAGGTTACTGCCTTTAGCCATATGGAGCTCTTCTTTTTGGCCATTCTGCTCCTCTTAAATCCTTCTTTTGACATTTATTTATGCTATGTACACTCTCTTCCCCAGATCCTTAAAATGTTCTCAGTTTATTTTCCTTTTCAAGTAGTTCACTTGTCTTCCTAGGTTGTTTTAATCCCTACCATTTTATCTCCTTACCCTCCCCACCTTCTGCTTTGTTTAATATTGAAGTTCATTCAAAGACATGCAGAAACCCTTCAAAGCAGAACAGCATGGCCAGTGTCATTCATTGTTTTTTCTGCTCTTCTGGTCTCTTTCTGATATTAGAGTACCTCTTCCAAAAGCTTCACAACCCACAACCGCCCCCCAAATTTCTTCACATTTTGCAGGTGTGATTGCTGAGCATGCAGGACTGTCACGTAGCATGGGTTTAACAAATGATTATTGGCATCTCACTGAGCCTGGCTTGGCAACCACTACAAAAATTAGCTTTCTGAGCGTATAGTGTCAATTAAACATGCTTTAAGTCTTCTCCAAGCCAGACGGCTGTATTAAAACAAGATGGAACTAAGAAACGGGTGAGTTTGTTTGGATCTTAACAGATCATTCTTAATAGTTTCATTTATCTAAATTATTGCTAACTATATTCAGTGGCACTGCTTGACTTCACCTTTTTAGGAACTCTACACAAGAACTATGTGAAATTTAACAGAGTTGGATTAAAATAATGGGATTAGCTGAATCATCTCAATGGTAAACAGGGAGGAGGAGGAGGTGGAGGAGAATAGAGAACAGAGAATAGAATTAAGGAATAACAAATAAACCTGTTTTGGCAATGTCATGCCAAAGTTAAGATCAGCAACTACCAGTTTTCTTAATTAGTATTAGAAAGCTTATTAGAGAACAATGAAAGAGTTAAGGCTTCCTCCCAAATTCACACTAACACAATATAAATTGAAAGATTCCCTTTAAATGAAATAATTGAAGGTTTTCAGATGAAGGAAAATAAGTTTTGAGACTAGAGATCTCCCAGATAATAGACCTGCACAGACCAAAAAAGACTAAAGGAATTGGATTAGGAAGAACTACATTGCAATCCAAATTCATTCACGATAAAATGCCTGGGCAAACCACACATTTAAGAATACTAACAATTCTTAAAGCACAAGCAACATGCAAAAAAAAAAAAGGCATGTGAATTAGAATAAAAATAAATATTAAAGCAATTACTTAAAACAAGACTGTTATTTGTTTATTTGGAATCCTGTTATTTGTCAGTTTATTATGGTTGAAGTCATAGGTCATTATTTAAAATTTATGCAGAAGAAACTACTGAACCAAGTGCTCTTCATATTCATATATTCAAAAATTTATCCCATCACTTTAAGATTTTGTGACAAAAGTTCTGGGAGATTTAGGCAACATGATCTCATTACACACAAACCTCATCATAGTTTAAATCAGGGGCATCAAACACACGTCGTCACATCATCGTCACTTGATGCATTGGGACTTTTCCCCCCTTTGCTAATCCGGGGGTGGGCGTGGCCAGCACATGATGCAGGGTTGAAATCCAGCAGGTTCTGGAGAATCGGTAGCGGAAATTTTGTGTAGTTTGGAGAACCTGCAAATACCACCTCTGGCTGGCCCCAGAGTGGGGAGGGAATGGAGATTTTGCAGTATCCTTCCCCTGCCACACCCACCAAGCCACACCATGCCCACCAACTCATGCCCACAGAACCGGTAGTAAAAAAAAAAATGATTTCACCAGTGACGTGACACATCCGGCCTGCAGGCTGTGAGTTTGACACCCCTGGTTTAAATGATAGGTGATAGTAATCAGCTCACAGATTAAGGACAGTGAATATTTATCCATTTATTTCTCACTGGCCATATTTTCCAGTTGAAGATTCCTACAGAGTAGTTTATAAATGTAAGAAACTCAAACCAAATAACAAAATATCTGAAGGCCAACCTTACTCTATATTATAAACAAATCTCTGGGATGGTTTTGATATTCTGAATCACCCCTCACTCTCTATCCTAAATCCTTTTATTGTCATTATTATTTAGAATGCCCTTGAGATGGACAGCCATATAAATTCAATAAATAAATAAATATATTTTAAAATGATTTCTATCGCTGCAGAACTGTGGGGTGTTCACAGAGCGCTGTGGTATGAATGCACTTGCTATTTGTCTGTCTCATGGGGAAGCAAGCTGCAATTATCAACTGAAAACCTGCCTATCTGAAGTTTTTACTGCAGGGAAGGTCTTCCTATTCTGCAAAGCAACAATTAGAGGATGTATAATCAAGGCAGCCTCACCAAGTTACTGGCAGTGAAAGAAAGAACCCAGCAAAGTCCTTCAGCTGATAATGCAATTATCAGCTTGGCAAAGATTGACAGGGTCACACCAGGCCATTGAAAAACCCTTGATTGCCGGAAAGCAGTTTGATTTGCTAGTAATGACAGAGATGGGAAAGAGGCTTTTTCTTTAAACTCAGATTCTTATGAAGTAGGAACATAGCCTTCTTTCAAACATTATAAATATAATAAAGATCAACACCAAAAGTCAGTAATATGACTCCCATAGATGTCACAAGTCTCCCACATTCTCTATTCTTTTTAAAAGTTTGATATAATTTAAAAAGAAGAAGAATCTGGTTCCTACAAAGCAAAGCATCCCCTTCTATTATGAAAAGCTTCCACCAATTTGAGCAACACATTATAAACATTCTGGACCATGTCTTCTAAAAATAAACATTTCTAGTTATTGGCAAAAATGCCTCTCCCTGAGGGTAGCTGTATGCCCCACCAAAATGGACAGGATACCTTCAGGTACCTTCCCTTCAACATTGTCATATTGCTGGTCCTTGGAAGCATGTCTTTTCCATTGAAGCGCCTGCCATTTGGAACTTCTATCCCCTTGAGGTATGATAAGTCATTTTTAAAAAACCTTCTGGAGAGTAGTTAAGACCTGGGTCTTCCCCCAGGCCCTAGGATAGAATGAAGAAAGAGTGAGATTTTCATGGACTCAATCAGGGAGTGGTTGTTTTCTGGTTTTAGTTTTATTCTGGTGTTATTTATGGTGGTACACATTGTTTTATTGGTTTTTAAAGTGCCCAGTATTGGTTTTAAAATGGGTAGCTATACAGATGTTTTAAATAAAAATCAATAAATATAAATCACTGAAAAACAAACCATACTATTATAGAGCAGGGGTGTCAACCTCGTGGCGTCATGGTGGCGTCACGTGATGTATCGGGACTTTTCCCCGCTTCGCTAAGCCGGGAGTGAGTGTGGCCAGCGCATGACACATCTGGCACACAGGCTGAGAGCCCTGTTATAGAGGAAATTGAAGATGTTGTTATCATAAATAAATCAATCCAGATGAGATCCATGAAAATCTATGGGTGGTTTAGATACTGTCTCTAAATACTGCTACTACATTTCTATGAGTTTGGATCAGATTCCGCATATTTTGATGTAGACCAAGATCAATTGGGCACTTTTAAATCTTGCCTGTAGCCAAAGGTGCTTTTGCTTAAACTGAAAGCACTTCTGGTTATGCAAGATAGTGCTCTCATATTTTTCTAGTTTACTGGAGTCCCAGGATCTTTAAAAAGCTATTCTACTTATCAAACCCAATGAAACAGTATGGATATGATGCAGGGAACCTACATAAATAGAAAGTATGGTTAAAACTGAACCAATTCCTTATGTGATTCCCCCACCCCCATGCAATGTGCAAATGCTTCAGATGCTTCTGATAAGAAAACTGCTCTTTTTCTCATTTGTTTAGCTTTCCTTTTTAATATTTAATCTAGCTCTACATCTTAACATCCTAATACATAACATCCTTTGTGGGATTTAGCAAACCAAATGGTATATGATGCAGTTAATTCTGGAGTCAGTGCACATTATTCAACTTGTAATCCTTTGGAGCCACTTAAAATCTGTTCACCATATGTAGCAAATTCATCTTGCATTTACTTCTTGTTTAAGTGGGGGAAATGTGATTTTAAGGTATCTAACAATTTGACTTGTGTTCCCAAATTGTGCAAGTGTGTGATTAATACACACACACATACAAATTGGAATATATGTGTATGTGTGTCTGTGTCTACATATATACATATGTATGTATGTATGTATGTATGTGTGTGTGTGTGTATATATATATATATATATATATATATATATATATATATATACATATACATATATATGTATGTATGTGTGTATGTATGTATGTATGTATTTCTCTTTAGCCAGGTTCTACCTACGTAAGCCAAGATTTTATTCAGCCCTAGTTCAGTGAAATCACATTCACTAGCTTCTGGGCTTTTTTTCTTTTCTTCTGCTAGAAGAAAAGAATATGTATATGTATATGTATATGTATATGTATATGTATATGTATATG
>WNWU01000053.1:2496436-2514570 GCA_012654045.1 Ptyas mucosa
TCCTTCCTTCCTTCCTTCCTTCCTTCCTTCCTTCCTTCCTTCCTTCCTTCCTTCCTTCCTATCTTCCTTACCTACCTACCTACCTACCTATCTCCCAGTCAGGAGGCTTGTTTTCCATTAGCTGAAATATAAGCAGTAAGGGTTGTTCTCTACCCCTCCTCCAAAGTTTCCATAAAAAATGCAGAGTGAATTGTCATGCATTTCTTTGCTTTCTCCCTACTATCTCATCAGTTTGAACACTACATTTCTGTTGCTGTATAGAACATAATCTCAAAGGAGGAAAATGTTTTGACATTGCTAAGTTGAAGTGCCATCCATCATAGCAAAGGCCCCTGATCCAAGGAGTACTATGGGCCTTTTCATGCATCAGAAGGCACCCAAACTCTCTACAGTTCATTGACAGTATATTCATTTTGCCATTCAAGGAGTAAATGGATACTTTAGTCTTCCTAATATTTTTTTTACCATTGCTCTTTTTTATATTCTTGGAAAAAAAATAAAAGCAATTCCATGTGGGAGCCTTTGTCTTCCAGTGGAGAGAGTTGGAAGTGAAGCGATCTTAGCCATCTTAAAGTATTGCTGTTGGATTTCAAGCTTTGGTGATGATGCTAGTGAAGTATTTTCCCGAAAATAAGACCCTGTCTTATATATCTTTTTGCCACCAAAAAAGGCACCAGGTCTTATTTTAGTGGGGGGTCATCCACTGACTCGCCTCACTTGTGCAAATTGCCAGAGGAGGGCTGCTGCTGGTTCAGAATGGTTTGGGCAAAGGTCTGACTAGTGGCTGGGCCCGCCCATCTGCCCTGGTACTATCCCGTCCTATATAATCACCATTTTTTCAATGCCACATTCATGCGTGGAAGACTCACATTTTTGGTTCAGGGTTGTTACAGTATATGACGCCCACCTCTGCACATTGCCCCAGCCTCTTTTTCACTATCAGAGGCCTTCAGGAACTTCTTCATCTGGCAAGGCAAACAAGGCTTTCCTGAAGGCCACTTCAGCTAATAACAGAGCTCCAGATTGATCAAAATTAAGGGTGGGGATGGGGGAGGTGCAGCTGCCCTACTACTTACCTTTGGACAGTTGCAGCCAGGCCTCGCACATCTCAGCCCATTTCTTTTGCTGCAGCTGGCAAGGCTTTCCTGAAGCCCTCTGTAGCTGATCAATCTGGAGCTCTGTTATTGGCTACAGAGGCCTTCAGGAAAGTCTTGCTGGCTGCAGAAGAAATGAGCAGAGCTGTGTGACGCCTGGCTGCAACTGTCCAAAGGTAAGTAGTAGGACAGTTCCACCACCCTCATCCCCAACCTAGCTTAAATTTTGCCTGTGCACCCTGGAATGGGCTGTGTCTTAATTAGGGCTAATTTTTTGGGTAGGAAATATATTAGGCCCACATGTAAAAATCAAGCTAGGACTTACTTTCTGAGTAGGTTGTATTTTTGGGGAAACACTGTATTCTATCCAGAAAATAGATGCCATAGACCCCCTCATTGTTAGATTCCCTTGCTTTTTATTTTTAGTTATTTATTTCAAAAAAGCAAGCATCAATCATTTTCCTTTCTATGGGCAAGTGTTTGAGGACCCTATTTTGGCAAGTAAATAAGCATCCAGTCATAGAATCATAGAATTAGAATGCTTCATAAATTTTAACTTATCCAACCAGTGTAGCAACACACTGTTCTTACTATCCCTTCAGCTAGAAGGAAAAATAAAATAATTCTTGTCAACAGTACCTCAGCCTTTGTTGTCTTTCCAAATAAAGTCTTCTGCCAGAGCTCTGCTTTGCAGCCATCTTAGGGAAGTTTCAATAAATCAAAAATATCACTTTCAAGAAAAGATGTTGCTTCCTTGCCATTAAGTGCACAAATAGAGAGAGAAAAAGATAAACATATTCCTACCTACCCTTTCTCCTTCTTATAGACTTCTCTTCACCACTACCAGCCATTCTAGCCTCCTATCCCTCATCCATTTTCCTGACTGAAAGTATTTTATAATAATAATAATAATAATAATAATAATAATAATAATAATAATAATACCTTTATCATTATTGTACATGTATACACAGTATACCATACAACCAAATTCACTTAATACCCAAAGACCAGGTCCAATACACATAACAATCCCCAAACACACTCCCACCCACCACAATTCCCCATCCCTAAACCACCCAAACATCCACACAACAGACCAAGTAATGCTGTCCAACAGCTCACTGATGGTGACCCTTTAGTTCATTGTTGAGTGCAATTATAGCTCTGGGATAAAAACTATTCAGAAAATGTGTGGTCAGAGTTTTAATTGTTCTGTATCTTCTGCCAGAAGGCAACAGTCCAAAAAGATTGTAAGCAGGATGGGAAGAGTCTCTGAGAATGTTATGCAACTTCTTCAAACAGCGAGATTCAAAGATGTCATCCAGGGCTGGTAGCTGGAGCCCGATGGTATTATATTATATTATTATAATATAATATTATGATATTATGGAAGGAGGGTGGGAGGAAGGGAGGGAGGGAGGGAGGAAGGAAGGAAGGAAGGACTGGTAGACTTTTTTTTTCTCCAACTGTAGAAATATTTAGAAAGTAAGTTCATTTATGTTTAAGGTTTGGGAAAAAAATATTTTTTTCCAATATTTTGTTTGTTTGTTTATTTTTTACATTTCTGAACTGCCCATCTCCCTCAAAGAGGGACTGTGTTGTATGTGTTTCATCTTCCAAGAGTCACATAATGCACATTTAATACAGAAAGAAACAAAAGAAGAAGAATTTGGATATGCAATATATTTGTGAATAATATAATAGTGAAAACTAAGGTAATTAAGATGCCCTATGGAAACAATATCAAGAATCTGAATGAAAAACATCAAATACCTGGGCATCATTCAAGATGACAACATTAAGCACAATGAAGTCAAGAAGAAAATTATGCAAGTGATTGTCTTGAGAGTCTTTTGACTCGTGAGCGTCAAGAAGATCTTGAAGTCCAAACTGAGTAGAGAAAATACCATTGAGGCAATTAGTACCAATCATTAGACACACAGCTGGAATAGTGGACTGGACTCAAGCAGAACTAAAAGCCCTAGATAGGAAGACCAGAAAAGTAATGATGATCATAACATTCATCCACACACTTGAAGATGGACAAATAGAAGTTGAAGAGGAAAAAAGGGCTTTGGAAGAATATGATGGGGAAGAAGTTTACTGAATACCAGAGGAGCCTATAAGAAACATCAAATGAAGAATAGAACAGAGACATGGCAATGAAAAGAATTACTTGGTCAGCACATAAAAAAAACAAAAACCTAGCAAGCAAAGCACAAAACAACAAGATCTGGCTAATAACAGGAAAGTTGAAGAAAGAGACAGAGAGACTAATTCTGGCTGCAAAAGACAAAACCTTAACAATTGCATACAAAGCTAGAACTGAGAATTCGGCAACAGACAGCAAATGCAATCTCTGCAGAACAAAAAAACCTGAATAAATAGTTAGCTACTGCAAGAATATCACTCCAACTGACTATATACACTAGCACTATATCTGCAAGAAATACCATTTGCCTGTAAGTGTCAGGAAGACCCAAAAATAAGAGTCAGGGATGGTGTGCATCAGTGGTGGGTTGCCCCTGGTTCGCACCAGTTCTATAGAACTGGTAGTAAAACCGGCAGGAGGCTCCACCCGCTGACCCCGATGTCATCAGAACGCTTCTGCACATGCACAGAAGAGTGTGTGGCCCCGTTGTGAACCAGTAGTAAAGGTAAGTAGAACCCACCCCTGGTGTGCATGTAAGTCCATTGGCATTTAAAGCAAGTTAAAGGCCTTCGATTAAAGGGAGAAATTCAGAGCAATTCTGATAGTTAATTTTTAAAGGCAACAAAGAAAAGTAGATGGATCAGTAGGAAGATAAAATGGAACACTCTGGAAGAAGGGCATGGCTGATAGATGGCTACTTGCTGTATTTCTTTTTAATATTAATACTTCCTTTAGCAGTTCCTCCAAGAAGGATAAGGTAACATACACATTTTTATTCTTGTTTCTTCTCTCAATGTCAATAAAAGCCAGGCATGAAATAAAATATACTGCTATGGGCTGGGAACTGAACACAAGTTTCCTAATTCTGTTCACTATACAGCTCTGAATGATTTGCTGTATGGCTCTTCCACATTACCTGCTGAAAATGAATCCAATCTGTTTGAGGAAAGCGATTTTGAGGAAAATGAACAGATGACATTACCTTCGGCTACCTTCCATCCTTCAGCAAATACAGCTTGTGCATATGCTTTCTTCCTTTGCATCTAAAATACTGAGATTTTTAAAAGTTTGCTTACATATGGCATACTATTCAGCTCACCTACAAAGCTACACTCCAATGTAGGTTAAATATCTCAGCTCCTATTTTCCAGGGTGGGCAGACCTCTGCTTCCAGTTATTACTCATTGCCCTGCATGGGTATTTGTCTTTGAATGTTGATACGCAGGGGTTCTTTCAGAGAAACATTCCCAACAAAAGCTTGAATTATAGCAATAGCATTTAGACTTATATAACACTTCACTCTCTAAGTGGTTTACAGAGTCAGCATATTACCCCCAACAGACCTCATTTTACTGACCTCAGAAGGATGGAAGGCTGAGTCCACCTTGAGCCTGGTGAGACTCAAACTGTTGAACTGCAGGCAGCCAGCAGTCATCAGAATTAGTCTGCAACACTGCATTCTAACCACAGTGCCACCATGTCTCAGGCTTTACATGGTTTCTATATATACATAGAAACACTGATGTCCTGAGGTCTAATACGCTGGTCTCAACCATCTTTTTTCTCACACCAATAGCCCCTCAAACCAATATTATTTATTTCATTTCATTTTATTATTGTTATTTTATTGATTTTATTGATTTTTATTTTATTTTGCCTTTATTATTATTTTAATAAATAAATCAAGGTAGTGAACATACATAATGCTCCTTTTCCCTAATATTTTCCCCAGCGCAACAACTCTGTGAGGTGGGTTGGGCTGAGAGAGAGAGTGACTGGCCCAAGGTCACCCAGAAAGCTTTTGTGTCTAAGGCAGGATTAAATCTTACACATTCCTGTGAGGCCAGCCCTTCCTAGGCCAGCCCTTTCACTACTACACCAAGCTGTCTGTTATATATGACCATATGATTATATTATACATTATATTGTACCTGATTAAATGGCTTTTATATATGATCAGTATCAATTGATTATGTATAAGTCCATAGTTAACAGGCTGTTGCATGTACGAAGTATTCTGATGTTTTGGAACAATACATAAAGAATGATTTCCAAGACAATGAGCATTGAGCTCGTGGACACATTAATTCCTGCTGTGTGGGAGGTAGAGAGAACCAGCCATTAATGTAGTCTTCATTGATCACCTGTGATAGATTTCTCAACTTCTCAGTCTTGAGGAACATAAATTCTTTATATGTAAAAGTATAGCAAAATATTTCAACTATTTCCATGGTTAATGTAATCATACAGAATTTATTCTTTACTCCAGTCATGTATTCAAACCCTACTCCATCTGAATTCCAATTATTGGACTGGTGACTATGCTGAAATTAGAATGCTTTGCCCAAATGGTCTTCCTCATTCTAACTCTCATACCAATAGCATCGGTATATCACTCGGTCCAATAACTGCACACCCCCAGTAAACATTCCATCAGTACATATCACACAGGGTGAGAACCTGAGAAATCATTCACCCCTTGATCCACCTTCAAGGAAGGCTGATGTACATATTCTAATCTGCCAAACACACATTTCTTCAAATATTCCTCCCTTTGAATAGGGATTGCCCTTTGATTGCTGTTGCCTTTTCTTTAAGGATAATTTACAAAGGCAGGTGGGCAAGGTCAAATAATGTACTGGGAGACTACTGGATTCAGTTGGCATACATTTTGTGTGGAAGACTGAGGCACTGCAGAAATACAAAAGTTTTATATGATGGACTATCCACACATATGTCGCAGCTCCAGGTTGACTCATCTTTTAGAACACTGCTGGACTGGTGATGAATGCATTGTACAGATATGTGCCAAACTGTCAAACTTATACTTAGATGGAGAGTCAATATTTAGGTCCTTAAGGCAAGCACAGAAGCCCGATTATGTTCTCCCAACTGCAAAGACACTGATTGATGTTGCTTTTCCCAGCAACATGTGTTAATGGAAAAGTAATGATGAATCTGATCAGTGGCCTTAAACCGCTGTCCAGCACGATAGCCAAAGTTCACCCAGAGACTGAAATTTGGGCAGCAGATTTTTAAGCTGACTCCCTTTTCAGCCAGGAGAAAACAAATTGAAGAAAGAAGTGAAGAAGCAAATTGTAGATTGCCAAGGATAACTAAATTTGAAATGATTGAACAGTAGCAGTAACAAAATGGCTCCACCTTTCTTTCATATCTCTGAAATGAGGAAAATAGTAAAAATACTATTTTAGTACTAGGTGTGTGTGTATGTGTGTGTATGTAGGGATTGCAAAACCCACTGAGTTTGGCTTCAGAATTCTTTAATCTTATTTAACACCAGTGTAAAGTTCTGGATCTTGCAATTGTATTTTTAAAAAACTTGGTCCAACAAACTTAATGTAACTCATTGTTATACTGCACCATTCTATTATAAGATGTTAGTTGATTTTTTTTACAGTGATAAGTCAGGAGGAAAATAATGCTAACTTTTACAGTTCTTCCTTCATCTGAAGAAATGTATTATTTTCAAAGTCCAATTGCTATGGTTTCCATTCACTTAACCATCTGTTCACAGCATGCAAAGTGTTTCACTGCAGAAATAAAACAGCTTCACAGTGGACAATATTTTTCTCCCCTTGCTAATGCAAAATGTGACATTATGATGTGGGCAAAAAAAAGGCGGGGAGGAACTTTTGCAGGAACATGAATTAGTTCAAAGATTGTAAGGAAAATGTCTATAGCCAGACAAAATAATAATAGCAAGCACTGACAGTTAAATGAAAAAAGTAACTACCTTTTGCTCTCATAATAGTCACACCTGCTTAAAGATTAAGATTGTATTTTTATGCTACATTAAAACAGCATTTTCGACAGGAGAGCATAATGTTTCTGAAAGGCAATTGTGAATACCTTTGTGCACTCAGCAATATTTTGTATTCTGCTGAGACCATTTGTGTTAGTGTCAATTAATCTATAATTGAGAGAGAAAGTGAATGGAGGAATGTCACTCAGGACACATTATATGTATGCTTCTGCTCAAGGTCCTTAAAGCATCAGCAGGACTGCTATTATGTTTATCAACTTCCAAGCTGAAGCAAATGGGATTTCAGCCTCAACTAATTCTTATAATCCACCGTCTAATGCTTTCAATCTCCATGTGGATCTGACATCAATAGTCATTAGGAGAATCTAGTTTTGTTATTGCCTATATTCCTTTGACATTTCTCTGCTTCCAGCTGTAGAGCATCAGAGGTAGAGCTTATTCTACTCTCACCAGGCATATATCAAGTTTGACCTACACACCAAACAGAGATTATTAACTATTTATATCATGGCTGACAAGGTGCTATTAAACAAAACACATTTTTTTTGTTTCAAGTTTTTTATTTTATTTTACATATACATATCAATGCTTGAACAGTGTGGCACTTGGATGTCATACATTTTAATACAGATAAAACTAGTAATCAAAATTGTTACATTCAACCAGTTTATATATTTCTAATAATAATACACATTTACATTAAGTTATACTCTTTCATTATTAAATTATTCCATGTTTCAATATATTGTTCTAATGCCACTCACCATATTATTTCAACATACATAATAATACCGCCATTCAATTTCTAAAGTTTCCTCTTGTTATTGCTTTTAGTTTATTCTGTAAAAATGTGTATGCTAATATTCCCCCTTTCTCTTATTTCTGTCTCTATTCTGACTTTTGATCATGTCATCTTTTTGTTACAAGACATTTTCTTTCTATCCAACATCTCTCGCCCACTTTGGTGCTTTAAATCCTGTTCATTTTTAGCTTACCTACCATATTTCACTCTTTGCATCTATTTGTATTAAGATACAATCATTCATTATTTCATTATTCAATGTTTCAATACATAATTCTAATACCAATCACAATATTATTTAGACATACAAAATTATTCTAATCATATTCTTTACAATCATCAAATCTATATAATTCTAATAGTAATACAGTAATAGTAATACACATGTTTATATTAAGGTATGTTCTTTCATTATTTAATTGCTCAATGTTTCAACAATGTTATTTATTTAGTTAGTTAGTTTATTAAACTTTTATACCGCCCTTCTCCCGAAGGACTCAGGGTGTACAGCCATATTAACACACACATATACTCCCAAAATTTAAAAACAATTTAAAATTAATATATAAAATTTGGCCCACAAGGTTAAAAACTAGCAAACACCCAGTTTAAAATTCAATTTAAACGTACTTAATAATAGCATAATGCAATCTCTAATTTTCCTATTTTATTTTTCCTTTTATTTCATTATATAAAGGTATGTATATAAAAATGTTTCCCCATTCTCTTATTTCTACCTAACTTATAATCATGCCACCATTCTAAAAAAGAAGGGAAAGAGAGAGAGAGAAAACCAAATCAAAACAACCAAGAACCCTTTTCTTTCTATCCATCGTCTCTTGCCTGCTTAATTACTTTGATTTCTATTCTTTTTTTTTTTTTACTTGCCTGCCACATTCTTCTCTTGGATCTTTATCTCAGTCTGCATCTACATCTTAGCTATTCAATCTAGGTGTTTCTCCCATCTCTACCCTCTTCAACTGCCTAGCTTTCAAAATATCTACCCTTATCTCCCTTTCGAAAGTATCTTCCTGTATCTCCAATTCTCTTTTTAACTCTTTTAAAATATTTTTCCCCGGGTTTAATTCATCAATCATTGTTATTTTTATTATTATCTCCTCCTTGTCTTCTTCTTTTGTTCACTGGTTCCTCGGCAAAAACGTGATACATGGGAGGTTTGGTAAGCCAAAAATGGGCCCATTTTTCAGAAAAATGCCCCCCCTTTTTTTTTGCAAAAACAGGGGCATTTTTGCCCTCCCCAGCCCCAGGAACACTCTCCAGGCCTCCCAAACCATCTGCGCACCCCATTTTTGTAAAAAATAGGCCCATTTTTGGCCTCCCAAACCCCCCACACATCACATTTTTGTCCTCCCCAGCCCCCAGGAGCACTTTGCAGGACTCCCAAACCCTCTGTGCATCCCGTTTTTGCAAAAAAACAGGCCTGTTTTTCACAAAAACAGGACACACAGAGGGTTTTGGAGGCCTGCAGAGTGCTCCTGGGGGCTGGGGAGGGCAAAAACTTTTTTTCTTGTTTACCTCTTCGAAATCTGGGTCGTCTGATACTCCAGTGTGTCTTATAGTCCAAAAAATATGGTAAATGGTACTGTTAGTTGATGGACTCACTGCCTGCTAAATGACAGCACACAAAATAATGGATATTAATAGCTCTATTTCAGTTTGGATAGGAGTATCAAGTGGAGTGTTATAGGGATGTGTCCCAAACTCTGTGCAGTTCAATATCTTTATTAGTGACTTGAATAAAAGAGTTGAGAGGGCCCTTGCCAAGTTGAGAGAAAGCTCAGAGATACAGTTATTACTTTATTACAATAAGAGAGAAGATTCAAAATGATCTTGACAGGCTTGAGCAATGACTGAAATAAATACAATAGACAATGGAGCTTAACAGGAAGAAATATCAAAATCTGACCCTGGATAGGGGAGAAAAAAAAGCACAAGTATACGATGGGGGAACCTGACTTGCTAGGAGTACATCTGGCCTGAGTGCCCTTGTTGACCAGAAGTTAGATATGAGCAATGTGACTCAGTTACTGAAAAGACCAACAGAAACAGAAAACTGACAGCAGAAAAAGACCTAGTGGTCCATCAAGTCTGCCCTTTGACCTTTTTTGTTTATTTATTATTTTTACAATTATTGTTTTTTATTTCATCCTTAAATTTTTGTCAAATGATGGATATGTGTTTATCCCAAGCATGTTTAAACTCAGTTACTGATGACTGACCCAGTATCTCAGCTGGAAGGTGGTTCCAAGCTTCTACTACTCTTTCTATGAAGAGTACCTTCAAATACTATCTTGGTGTGCATTACCAGGTGCAAGGAAACCTAATCTCAGGAACTAACTGCTCCAATTTATTCTGTCCTCCCTGAATGCTGTTTCCAACTCTGGACATCACTGTTAAAAATGGGCAACAACAAACTGGAGTGAATTCAGAAGAGACTGATCAAGAAGGTTTACTGTAGATGTGGAAAGCAAATCCAGTGTGGAACAGTTAACGAATCTCTATACGTTTAACCTAAAGAAGAGCCAACTGAGGAGAGATATGGTAGTTGATCATTAATATCTAAAGGGGAGTCCCATAAATGAGGGAGTGGTTTATTTATTCCCCTAGAGAGCAGGATAAGGCTCTAAGGGTTAAAAATACAAGGAAGTAGTTTCAGGCTAGTAGTTTCAGGAAGAACTTCCAGTTGTCAAGTTGTCAAACATTGAAATGGCCTGCCACATGAAATGATGAATATTCCTTTACTATAGGTCTTTCCAAAAAGGCTGGATAATCTGTGTCAGAAATATTGCATTTGAGTAAAATCTCCTTTCCATAAGTTTTGTGCAGCATTTTTTCTCTCATAATTCCAGAACTATAGGGAAAGAAAGAAATAAAACATTCAGCACAAATGATTGTGATAAATCAATACATTATAATTTGCCTCTAATAGCCTTGAAAGCATTTTTTGGCATCAGGATTGTCAAGAAGGACAAGGAACAAACATCTTTTATCAATGAGATGAGCCATAATCTACTTGTGGCAATAGTGAGTACTCTTACCCCAATAGATTTGAGATTGGAAAAAAAATATTCTCTGTATATAATTATAATAAGCAGATAAACTGATCTGAGTAAGAAAATAATCCCTTAGGTGTGTTGCAATCATTTAGCTAATTATCAATAATACTCCAGCTAGGAAAAGTCATTTCAATCCCTATGATCCACAAAAGAGGCATATAAGTAGAAATGCCAGATACTGAATCTGGAAGATTACCCCTCTTGCTCTGCTAGTCTTCTGCTGCATTCTTCTTTTATCTGGATATATTAAAAAGGTACTTCAACATTTGCCTTTAGCTCTTACTTTTTTAAAAATAGTCTACATTGGCAGGTAGAATACATTTCTGAGGTCCTGTGGATATAAGTATTCGAGTTAATATAATCAATGCTGGGGAGGCCCTAGATTAAATGTATGTTTGTTTGTTTTTTTTAAAAAAATATTTTTTATGAAGAAGTTCAAATCACTATACATAGTTCTTCGCTTCCTTTTTTTCACCCATAACAAAACAAGCCTGTGAGGAAGTTTGGGCTGAGAAAGAATAACTAACCCCAGATCACCAATAACTTTGAGATTGAGAGTAAAATTAGAACTTGGCTTTTTCTGCTTCTGATCTAAAACCCTAATCACCACACAGTACTGGATCTTTGTCTATAAATAAATACCACTATTTATTTAAAATTAAATATCTGTCTATTTAAGTCTAGGCTTATTTTTTGTTTCTAATTTATTCAGGCTTTGTGCTGTGGAGGAAAAATGACACTTTCAGGTCATTTAGAGGAGAGGGAAAGAGTGTTTGTATTATCAAATACTATTTCCTGGGTGGAAATATTCAGAGAATGAAACCATTATGATGGTTGAATAATCACAAATGTAGAGGATATTTCTCCTCTTTCTTATATAACAGAATAACAGCATTGGAAAGTACCATGTAGGTCTTCTAGTCCAACCCCCTGCTCAAGCAGGAAACCCTATACCACTTCAGACAAATGGTTGTCCTACCTTTTCTCCAGTCAAATATCATCAGATATTCCTTCCCCCCGTTCAAGTCATTCAGAAGTGGGAATAAAACACCTCACATTCTATGGTATGGAAAACATAACAAGATTGCAGACTTGGCACACACAAAAAATATATTTTTATATCTAGCAAGAGCACTCATTTTATGACAGACTGGGGACCCAACATCATGGAAGCCATGAAAAAAAGAGCTGCGTGACCGTAATCCGTCTTTGTTGTCAAGCAGCTGGAATTCGAAAACCAAAGCATAAAATATATTATGTTTTATTTTGCTACGTGTAGTCACACAGTCTTTTCTTTTTTAACCTTGGAAACAAGTTAACCAGTCAGGGAATGAGGTAAGGACACAGAAGAAGATGGAAGGAAGAAAATGTCTCCCTGTATTACTTGCGTTTAAAGAGAGCAAGCCGGCCTTCTTTTGTCTTCACGGACTAGGCCATGATAACCAGGACAAGGAAATGCAGAGCAAGTTGCGGGTTGCAGAGCGTAATCCTCTGCATTTTTCACCAGAAATCTGTTTATTTCAGTGAGAAGAGAACTGTTAAATGACTAGGAAAAACAGACCCTTATACTTATCAACAAGGCCAAGCAGTTTTGATGTATCAGTCAGGCATAGTTCCAAGATTTTAGCAAGGATTATTTCATTTAATTCTGCCCAGTAAGCATTGTTTTGGATAGCAGAGAAGACACTATTTCATATTTTAGGGCCTTACATGATATTTATGATAGCAGTTTCCCATCTGGCTACTTCTATCACACACTGGAAAGACTGGCTCACTTAAACCTAAAACTGGCCCTGTTCTCTTCTGCTTTTGGCCCTCTCTGGAATCTCGACACCCGCTTCCACATTATAAATGCAAACAAGCCCCTAAATGTTGTATGTCTGCAACAGCATAAGTGGGTTACACATCTGCCACAAATACCCTAGCATTTACTTTTCCTAATGAGTTCTGCTTATGAACAGAACAGAACTTGTTGGAAAACAGAGCACGGCATATAAATCAGACTTCATTACAGCAAGCAGATTTCTCTGTTTCTCTCGAGATTATGCCAATAGAATAAGGATGAAGTAGGTGAGGAGGTTTCCTCTGAAATGCAGGCAGGGTATGCCTCCACTATACAAAAAGATTCTGCGATCAATTCTGCCATGCTTAATGTGCAGATGAAATATTGTGCCTTTAGTATGAATCGGTACGGAATAGTGTAGATGATGGAGTAGCAGCTGGTGCTTGAAAATCTTTTGTAAAGCCAACTGCTTTACAATAGATCTGAACAAGTGATTCCTACAACAAAATGTTGCTATTATAATGTCCTTATTTAAGATTTCTCCATCTAGCCATATTTTCTTCCAGGATTCTATAAACTGGAAGAAACTTAAGCAGAAGTTCCTACTACCACTCCTTCTAGATACAGTTTCCCATTTTTGTAACATTGAACATAGCCTAGCGCTAAGATTTATATACCACTTCATAGTGCTTTACAGCCCTCTCTGAGCAGTTTACAGAGTCAGCATATTGCCCCCAACAATCTGGATCCTCATTTTACTGACCTTGGAAGGATGGAAGGTTGAGTCAAGCTTGAGTTGGTGAGAATCAAACTTCTGGCAGTTGGCAGAACTAGCTGCAATACTGCATTCTAACCACTGTGCCATCATGCCCCTTAGACACGGATTCAATATAAATTGGATCCTAAGGAAGCTGGTTTTGCTCTTTAAAAAAAAATCTTGATACTTGTTTTTTCTTTGAAAAACCACAGTGTTTCCTGAAGATGAGGGGAAATTCTTTTTCATTCTTGTTTGTTAGGTCTAGGTCCGTTTCAAAATCTATTCGAATTTTTTTATTATTAGATGGAGTGACATCTGATTATTATTTAGTAGAGCTACAAGATGCAGGCCGGATACACACAATACAAATGTTTTTCTGCTATTGGTAATTTAGATTCTTTCATCATTGTTTCAGCCATAACATTTGATCAATGGGACATAATGACAAAATAGGGTCTCTTGATAACTGGGAATCATTGTCCAGTGTTAGGAATGAGATAACCTACAATGCTGGGAGAAGACGACAGTCACATATAGTGACATAATTTACAGTTGTGATGGACAGAGCAAAGTAATGTGTGTATTGTGTATGCATGTGTAAGAGAGGGGGTAGAGAGAAAGAGAAAGAGAAAAAGAAAGAGAAAGAGAAAGAGAAAGAGAAAGAGAAAGAGAAAGAGAAAGAGAAAGAGAAAGAGAAAGAGAAAGAGAAAGAGAAAGAGAAAGAAACAGACTTTCTGACTCATAAACAGAAAAAGGAATGTAGTCTTGAGAAGAGGCAGGGTTCATTTTGGAATTTACTGTTTTGCAAAGGAGTCTTCCTCTATTTCCATTCAAGCTCTGGTTGTATTTCTTAATCTAAATATTATTTTATTAATAGAATTACCTGGTCTTTTGCCGCCTAGATTTCTGATCTATAAAGAAAAAAAAAACCCAAATATTGGAATTCATTCCATTACAAATCTGGTTATAGCAGAATACCTCATCCCCCACCCCAAGACTTTGAGGCCAAATCCCTTTCCATTCCTATTTGGAACCCCCCCCTCGAATGTTTTCCCCTCATATTGGTGATATAGAAATGCCAATGATAGTTGGCTTAGTTTGTGTTTCTGGGTTTTGTTTTGCTTTTGGTTGTGAAGGTAATTTTTTTAAAAAAATTAATGGATTCTTATTGAAAATGAAGAATGTGCTGCTTCTAATAGCCTGATCATCACTGAAATAGATAAATCATTTCCCAGCTTCCAGAAGCCCTTTACTTTCTCACAACAGACTAGTTTCTTTTTAATTTGGAATAGATTTTCCCACTTTAATGTTCATTAAAATTTGTTTTACTTTAAAAGTGAGGAAAGATTTTTTTAAAAAAAAACCTTTGACCATTTTGCCTTTAACAGTAACTCTTCTAGAAATACTCTCCATACCACAGGCCCTGACAACTTAAATTTCATCATCTTAAAAGTTGCTGACATTCACCTAAGCATTCACCAGGGTACATGAGAGGAGAAATGGTCTAATGAAAATGAAATCTAATGAAGTCTTTCCCTTTATGGATAGTCTTATGATTCTTAGGGGAATCATAAGACTCATTACTCATGAAATTCCAATGTGGAACTCCTGATAAATTTTCAGGAAGCTCAAAATTGCATAGAAACTGATCTTAAAGCTATCATTCTCTAAATTATTTCTGCTACTGTACTGTATCACCTGTTTGTTTGTTTTTAATTGAACTGTTTTATTTCTGAAATTTTTGATTTGCAAAATAGGCTTTCTTTACAGGGAGATAATGTAAGGGGAACAGAATTCCGTGGTTGAAGTATGGACTTGCCTGTTCTTCCATGTTGTAGTAGCTAGCTGTTCATGTTTCATTATCTTACTTTATTGTCTTCAGTGCATATTTCATTCTGGGATGGTCACATTCTATTTTTTTTTTCCTTGCAGAATAATGCAGTCTCCAACGCGCCTTAGTGATGATGAATGACTAAACTTAGACATCTTATGTTAAATTTGGCCTCGAGATTTATTCATTTTTCACTGATCTCTACTTTACAGTTGTAATTTGCAGTAGATATTACAAATGAATATGGAGATCATAATCTTTGTGCCGTATTTCACCTACCAGAACTAGTTTAACGGTTCTTACGTGCATGCTGCCACCCATGACAAATCATACCGTATAGAAAGCTACATGCAAAAATAATGGTCTGGTTATATTTTTGCGATGGCTTACCAGTTTCATCAAATGAATATATATCCATTTGTCAATTATTGGAAAAATACACGTCAGCTGAGTTTTATAATCCATCGTATTGATGCATCTGTTCAGCAAAACATTAAAACCAGAAAATACTGAGCCTCATATGTATAGCTATAATCACCAGTGATTTAATTCAATTGTATTTCAGCCATGTAATGCCTAATACACAGACGCTGACAAGATTTATTTTGTTGATTTGGAAAAAATGTCAGTGGGTTTCTTGTAATCCCATCTAAGGTTGTACATAATCAGTATTAGGGCAGACAGACCAAAATGGAAAACACCTTTCTGCTGTTTGCTTGCTTGCTTGCTGCTCAGGATCTCACTGGAAAAGCAAACAGTTCTGGAAATTCCTCCCATTTGTCCTGATTATATTACACTTCCTGGAAGAGGGGAAAAATGAGAACACAGCAGACATGTAACTAACTTATAACCAGTGGTGCAATTCAAGTAATTTAACAACCGGTCCTCTGCCCTAATAATTTCTTCCAACAACCAGTTTGCCAAACTGCTCAGAAAGTTAACAACCGGTTCTCCCGAAGTGGTGCAAACTGACCGAATCCCACCACAGCTTATAACCCATTCTTCTTTTTTTCTGCTTCTCTCTCTCTTTTGTTTCTTTTTGCTTTTCTTATTCTTTCAGCTGTGAGAAAGGATTGAAAGAGGAAAAAAAGCCTTTGGACTGCTTCTACTTTTAGTTGCTTTTTCAACTACCCTAAAATCTGTTATCATTGAAAGAGAAGTGGGGAAAACACTCAGCTTTCAGTATTTCATCTCTAGGATTAATTTGCCTTTGTGATGGAAAGGAATTTCTCCACAGCTCTGGATCCAGCAGAAGAATTAGAGAATAATGCAGTATCCATACTGAAGAAAAGTTAGAATACAGGTAGTACTCAATTTACAACATCACTTGGGCCCAACATTTCTGCTGTTAAGCAACATCAAAGTTGGGCTCAACTTTTAAGCCAGGCATTTGTTACATGAATTTTTCCCTATTTTATGACCTTCTTTGCCACAGATGTTAAGTGAATGACTGCAGTTGTCAAGTTAGTAACACAGTTATTAAGTGAATCTAGCTTCCCTATTGACTTTCCTTGTCAGAAGTTCACAAAAGATGATCACATGACCCTAGGATACCGCAGCCATCATAAATATTGGTCAGTTGCCAAGCATCTGCATTTTGATAAGATGAGCATGGGGATACTGCATGTGTGAAAAATGGTCATTAGTCACTTTTTTCAGTGCCGTGGTAACTTTGAATAGTCACTATATGAACCATTGTAAGTTGAGGACTACCTGTACTATTTGCAGACGTGACGTCCTTGATACATTTATATTCATTTTAGTTTCTGACAATCTATCTGACACAAATTGAAGCATCTTTCTCTACAGAGATATAATTTGAGCTTCTATTTTTTTTTGTTAGAATTGAGACAAGAAAAGGGTGATATTACATTATAGTAAAAAGAATCAGACTAACTCCTTCAAAACATTTTGGAAAACAATGCATTGCATTCAAGATAGTAGCTATATTTTCTTGCACAAGATGTACAGGGTGTAAGAAAAGAGATTCTTATACTTTTCAGTGCAGTGCAGGTCTCATTTATATTTTCCCAGCTTCCCCACAGCCAGGCTTTTCTTCCAGGTTCATTCAAATGACTCAACCAATGGCCTGGATGGTTTTCTGATGTTCAACAGACAATATAACTGCAAATGAATCTTATTTCAGCACTAGTAATGAAATTATATTATATTTATAACTAACCTGCATCCCATTTCTGTGTAGGGTGCAAGGTTCTTCTTTTGGCTGGCCAATGCCCTACAAGATGTCTTCTATTAATTTATTCTGTATTTTGTCTTTCATTCTATCTTATAGAATGAGGTGAGAAGTTTAAAGAACAAAAGATAATTTTGAAATATATATATATATATGTGTGTGTGCGTGTGTGTGTGCGTGTGTGTGTGTGTGTATGTGCGCATTTCTCTCTAGCCAGGTTCTACCTACATAAGCCAAGATGTTATGCAGCCCTGGTTCTGTGAAATCTCATTCACAAGTTTCTGGGCTTTTTTTCTCTTGCTAGCAGACAGCCAACTCTGTGCTGTTCTTTGGGAGACTCAGATAGATCTATTTCTGCCTTATAAGGCTTCATCAGTGAGCGACAACCTCATCTCATGTATCCTCCCTGTAAAGGTACAATGTTTCTTTTTCTTTCTTTTTCGTAGGTTTTATGTGCATTTCTCTCTAGCCAGGTTCTACCTACGTAAGCCAAGATCTTATGCAGCCCTGGTTCTGTGAAATCTCATTCACAAGTTTGCAAGGCTTCCTACGTAAGCCAAGTGCATAACATCTTGGCTTACGTAGGTAGAACCTGGCTAGAGAGAAATGTACATAAAACCTATGAAAAAGAAAGAAAAAGAAACATTGTACCTTTAC
>WNWU01000053.1:2522222-2543496 GCA_012654045.1 Ptyas mucosa
GAGAGAGAGAGAGAGAGAGAGAGAGAGAGAGAGAGAGAGAGAGATGGGGAGAGAGAGAGAGAGAGTGGTAACAAATTCCCAAACTTTCAGATCCTTCACAGAAAGACCTCTCAGCCATTTGGTTTCCTTGAATCGTCAAGAAGTAGCTCAGTAATTGCTCAATAGTAGAAATACTCACTCTCTGTTTTTGGGTTTGTGTCTCTGTGTGTATAACAATATTGAAAATTAACACTAAGTTGAAACACCCACTTAGGAGTTTTTTGATCCAGTCCTTTATTATTATTTTAAAAAATCATGTCAGTCTTCTATTAAGTTTGTTTGTTTTATTTTGTTTGTTTGTTTGTTTTGCTTGACATTTAGAGAACTCTGAGAAACTTTAAAGCTTGGCCACATGTGACATGTGAATTCATTATAAGAAAATTTGTTGTATTTTGCCTACATTTCTCTATTCTTTATTCTAATTAATTAATACTTAAGACACTTGCCTATTATTCTAAAATATAAGAGAATCAATTGAGCAAGAAATGCAGATGGCTGGTGAAATGTCAAACCCAATTATAGTAAAAAATATAAACACACATTTCTCGGTTTTCTGCTATTTGATTAAACTTCAATACCTAACCTTAGTTCATTAGGTATGGATCTGTTTTTACTAGAGCATATTTTTTAAAAAACGTAACAAGCCTGAAATAACTACTTACTTCTATTTCTGAAGTAAGCAAAGCTGGGCCCATTACTAATTAAGGAGACAAGAAAAAAAAACCCTATTGCTTTGTAAGGATAAATAATAGCAAATTAATTAATAATGGTACAAAAATGAATTTATTACCATACCTGGGATAATCTGTATTATACACACAAATCTAAAAAAAAGGAGAGAGGAGGGAAAGTAGATGGTAGTAAATTGCAAGAACTAATAAAAGTAGCAATGTATTATAAAATGGCTTGAGGGCACAGGAAAGCCCTCGCAGTTTCAAAATTACCAAGGTTTAGGTGGTCAAAAATAGAAAATTATGTTCCACCTAGCCATAGGTTAAATTGTGTATAACTGTTATCTGTAACTGGAAAGCCAGTATCGATTGGCAAAGTAATGAAGAACAAAGATGAATAAATCTGCCTATCTCTTTTTTAAAAAACAGACTTCATCTTGATATCTACTTTTTTCTAAACTGTGTTTCCATTTTTATGTATATTCATATATTATTAATCTGAAGATTTTTCCTTAGTAATATTGATATGCACACGGAGGGTGTGGTGATCACTCAAAATATCTGTTCCAAATTCATAGCATTTTAATTTCAGAACATTTCTGCAAATATCCCTGAACAAAATGGTTGTTTCAGCTCACATGTATGTAATTTAAGCATTAAAATATTTTTAAGTATTAAAGCCATCAACACTGGACTCTTTTGAATACTCAATCAGGCCCTGCCAAAGATCAAACCTTCAGTCTGCTAAAACTTAGATGGAAAGTTGTACAATATTTAAAATAATTTATGGAATCTGATTTCTGACTTCTGCTTCAGTACAAGTTTTGAAACGTGCTAAGACTGATTATAGATATTGTTGAATACATCATACGTATGTTGAATATATATATATATATATATATATATATATATATATTTTCACAGGTAGAGCTATGCAAGTTTTGGTATATTCAAGTCTTTTCCCAAGTAAGATTGAGAGTATCTTGGCGACATTTTGACAAGGTCCCACTCGTCATCTTCAGGCAGGTGTCTTGGGCTTTGTGCTTGTGCGAGGAAAGCGTGATAGGAGCTGCCGTCTCTCTATAAATACTGGTGTGGAGGTGTGGGGTGCTGGCCTTGTTGCTGTGAGCGGGTTGGTTGCCTGTGTTGCCAATCAAGATGTAACAATACAGGCAACCAACCTGCTCACAGCAACAGGGCCAGTACCCCACACCTCCCCACCAGTTTTTCTTTGCACAAGCACAAAGCCGAAGACACCAGCCTGAAGATGACGAGTGGAACCTCGTCGAAACGTCGCCAAGAAACTCTCAATCTTACATGGGAAAAGACCCGAATACACCAAAACTTGCACATATATATATGTGTGTGTGTGTGTGTATGTATATATATATTCAGATTGCATTTCTTAAATGAAGATAGCATAAAATCTGCTTATTTTATGCAGATTGCTTTGTTTTTTTAAAAAAGTCTAAAAAATGTGTCCAAACCATTGAAATACAGTCCTATTTACTGCTCATTTAACTCTTTATTGATCAGTCTTTAAATGGGACTCATATCTTCCTGAGATAAGATGCACCTTTATAATCCTTTTAAATAAGGAAAACATCCAGCACACTCAGCTTTCTTACTTTTTAATATTGTTAATAAATCAAGACTGTAAACTTAATAAGCTCTTCTTATCTAACTGATGAACTAAAATAGATCTAATCTGAAGATAATCATTCTGAACTTGCATCTCAGAATCACTCTAAGGCTTTTGCTCTATGAAAGAAAATACAGTTAGGAAGATTAATGTACCTGATTATGTTATGTAGAAGATTATTTATAGGAAAAAAAAAGTCAGCTGGATTTAACTATGATTTCAGCAACTGCAGCCTTTTCTCCCTCCAAAAATCACCTTAGAGCCCAAACAACACGAACTATTTTGATACATTTTGAATTCTTCTTAAGAATAGCCTATTAAAAGCATTATATGATTTTTCTTTTCTATAGGATTTCTCTGTGTTCTTGCAAGACAAAATTGGAGGTAGATTTTGCAAGACTATTGAAAAATATATTGGGGAAACTATTTAAATTATAACTGTAAGTTGTTTCTAACTATCCTGATGATTTACCATATCATCAGGATAGTCAGAAACAGCTTACAGTTATAAATACTATCTATTTGAAGGAAACAGAGGTGTTTCAAATTCTGTATCAGAACCTGATGTTGGTAATGGATTGGCTGGGCCAAAAAATTGAAGACTTACTCTGATAACACAGAGGATTTCTTATTTGTAAAGCAGAAAATAGGGATTTAGTTGCTTATTTGTTTTCCGTTTCTCTCAAATATTCTTAGATATCATTTCCACTAGGAACTATTTTTTTCCAGAGTTCACTTTCAAATTATCCATTATTATAGAAAATGGAATCCGGAGAAAATTTTTCGATTAACAGATTTTTTTTTTTACATATGGGACAGGTAGAAGGAAAAGGATGAGTTGCTACATCCACCATTTGATGTTTCTTTATAGGAAAGGTGACACAGTGACGACTGTTCTAGTTTTTCCCAGTAGATGGAGTAGAATGAGATACAAGTAGTCTAGTGGTGGGATTCAATTTTTTTAACAACCGGTTCTGTGGGTGTGGCTTAGTTGGGGGGTGTGGCTTGGTGGTCATGTGACTGGGTGGGCGTGGCTAACTGGTCGTGTGACTGGGTGAGCATGGCTAGCTGGTCATGTGACCGGGTGGGCATGGCTATGTGCATAGGGACTACTCAGAGGGCTGAAAAAAGTCATTTCTGACTGGTCCTCACACTTATGACCATCCTCACATTTATGCCCATTGCGGCATTCTTAACAACCGTGTCACTCATTTCACCACTACTTCTCTTCACCACAGTGACAAGATAGGGCACAAAACGTAAAATGTGAGGACAGTCGTAAGTTCGAGGACTGGTCAAAAGTGCGAGGACCAGTCAAAAATAACTTTTTCAGCCCTCTGAGTAGTCCATATGCATAAAAGGATACAGCAAGAGAGGGATGAAGGAAGGGAAGGGAAATTAGAGTAGGAGTGAGGGTAAGAGAGGGAGGAAGAGAGGAGGAGAAGGAGAAAGGAAGAGGAAGTAGGGAGGAGAAGAAGAGGGGGGAGAGAAAGTAAGAAGGAAAGAAAACAGAGAGGTGGTAGGTTGGAGGACAAAGATTGCTGTACAATAAAAAAGATGAAAGGGAAGAAAGCCAAACCCAAGAAATATAAAAATATTAAGATAAAGAATGAATTGTTAAACTTTAAAGACTAAAAGGGAACAAATATGAATAAATAGCAATAATTAGAAACACACATACAAACATACAATGTATTTTCGTTGAACAGAGTATTTGGCCGGTTCACAAATTTAAATAGTATTTAATCATTTCAATTAAATTTACAATTTCTATATTTCCTTTTTGCCATATTTATTCCTCATCTATTTTTTTAAAAAACCAATATTACCCTTCATCCTCATCTCTAATCTTAATCAAATTCAATTTTTCCCTTCTATTCTATATTATACCCCTTCCCATTGTCATCTATTTTTATATCCATCCTCACATTGGTTAATTATGTAATATTGCAGTTGTTTAATACAAATTCAACATTTTAATATAAATCAATTAGTTATATAACTATCTTTTTTGTATATTAATCAATATGAACATGAATATTCCAATTATTTCCATGCAATCCAATTTCTTACAAATCCATTAATTACATTTACCAATAATAATAAACCAAATAGTTTCCCCCATATATTCCTCCAAACCACAACTTAACCATTTCTGCTTTCAATACAATATACAATTAATAGTATCTCAATTATTACAATTCCCTAGTTAAATAGAGCTTTTTTTCTTTTGTATTTTAAAATCTTGAACTCTCCTCTTTTGAACTAAATTTCCCATTGTTTGCACCTACCTTTTTTGGTGAGCAAAGAGAAAAAGAAATCTCTCTCCCTGCCTCATTTTGTCACGTTGCAGCAGAGCCTGCTTTACTTTCAGTTTCCTTTTAGCTAGGGAAAAAAAATAACTCTTTGCAGCTAGCAAAGAGCTTGCAAAACAAGAGCTTGCAAAAGAGCCTGCACAAAACAGCTGAGAGCGAATCAGCTGAGAGTCGGGAGGCAGATCTAATCAAGCCTAAGCTAAAGCTGAAAGGAGTTGTTTTTTCCTGCTTTTTGCTTGGAAAGAAGTAACTGCTGCGAGGCACAAGCAGTGGTGGGATTCTGCCGGTTCTAGGAGGTTCGGCCAAACCGTTTGTTAAATTGCTGGCTCGCCCACCCCTCGCCCAGTGGTGCAGAGGGGTGGGGCAAGGGGCAGGGTGAGCCAGCAATTTAACAAACGGTTTGGCCGAACTGCCTAGAACCGGCAGAATCCCACCACTGAAGTAGCCCTTGATTTACAACTGTTTTTTTAGTGACTTTTCAAAGATACAATGGCAATGAAAAAAGTGACTTATGACCTTTTTTCACACTTACAACCATTGCAGCATTTCCATGGTCACATGATCAGAATTCAGATGCTTGGCAACTGCCTCATATTTAATACAGTTGCAGGATCCCAGGGTCATGTGATCACCTTTTGTGATCTTCTGACATGTGAATGGGGAAGCCAGTTTCACTTAACAACTGTGTTACTAATTTAACACTTGCAAAGATTGACTTAACTGTAGCAAGAAAAGTCATAAAATGGGGCAAAACCCACTTAGAACAGAACAGGGGTGTCAAACTCACGCCAACACATTGTCATGTGACGTATTGCAACTTTTTTCCTCTTTACTAAACCAGGCATGGGCATGGCCAGCGCGTGATGCATACAGGCCGCGGGCTGCAAGTTTGATATCCTGGAATAAAATAACAGAGTTGGAAGGGATCTTGGAGGTCTTCTAGTCCAAGACCCTGCTCAGGCAGGAAACCCTATATCATTTCAGATACTTAACTATCTCGCTTAGCAACAGAAATGTTGGGCTCAATTGTGGTCATAAGTCAAGGGTTACCTCTACTATGGTAAAAGAGGGAAGAGGAAGGAGATACCAGGGAACCTTTACATAGCCCATGTTTTTGTTTGATTGATTTTGTAATCAAGGATCAATTAAAGCACACGTTTTAAAACATCAAAATCTGGTAAATAAAATATACAAAGTCAGGGGTGAAATTCACTTACCTTCCCTACTGGTTCGCATATATGACCGCGCCTGTCGTCTGTGCATGTGCAAGGCCTTCTGCGCATGTGCAAAGCCTTCTGTGCATGTGCAGAGGCTTAAAATCATCGCAAAAAAGCGACATCATGACATCCGCGCGGGTGGGCGGAGCCTCCCACAGCCGCTGCTACTGGTTCGCCCGAGCCGAATAGAACCAGCTGAATTTCATCCTTGTACAAAGTGCAAAGAGCATGAGGGAAAAACAAATTATCAGGACTGCTGTACAATTAAACATATAGCAGAAATAATAATAGCAACAAATTTAGCAAGTCTTCCAGAGAAATTTGGTGATGTGTCAGATAAGGAGGGACAAACAAACTTCTCTTCTGTATGATCATGCCTGTAAGTTAAGAGAGGAATTATTAACTCATTTTGCCAGGTCGCATAGAAGGAGCATTGCACGTTGACACCTGAAACTGTTTTTGTTTCCTCTAATGGATTTTCTTGCAAAAAAAATATTAGTCAGTCTTCCTTCTTGCAGGGAAGATGGCAAGGCATTATCTCAGACAAGGTAAAAACTCTCCTACACCTCAGATAAATGATATTTGTTAAATGTTTAGCATGAGATAGTTGTCTCCCTATTTTGGTTAATTAATTTTGGTTAAAATACTATTATTTAAATTCCAAGCCAGATCAAATTATATGGTGATAGACCATCATATTTGAGATCTACCACAATTCCCATCATTCATTCAGACATGAAATTGTCCTGCAAAACTAGAAAGACCAGGGTGCTTCTAAAGAAGTAAAACTGCATGTTGGTCTCCAAAGGAATTAGTCCAGATTCTAAGAGTAAATTAGATACAAAATGACGTACAAAACTCATAGGAATATTTACTGGGCCATCTTAATAGATTTTAAAAGCCAACAGTAATAAATCTATGTACAATATTGACTAAATAATGACTCTGAAAATGTGGATAGCAGTGGGACATGCTTAATATCATTATAATTGGCAAAACAAAGGACGGGATTTGAAAACTTATGGGTCTGGCTACAAATGGCACTCTTATTCATGCCCAGCCACTTTGCTAACCAAATGCCCCAATTTGTTCAGCACCAAATCCTATTTTTCCAAGAATAGTGGCAAATAGCAATCTAGTTGGCGAATGTGACTACTTTACTTTTATTGTAATTAATAGCAATGAACAAGTCAAATGTACCTTTCAGTCAGTATAGGCAAATTGCGGGATTCTACCCTGTTTTCCCCAAAATGAGACATCCCCTGATAATAAGCCCAATCGGGCTTTTGAGTACATGGCAACAAGGCCAAGCGCTTATTTCAGGGTTTAAAAAAAATATAAGACAGGGTCTTATTTTCAGGGAAACACGGTATGTGAATTGCTATTTCACTTTTCTATTAATTGTGTAGAATGGAACACTAATCAAGGATCAACTGTCCTTTGAAATTGGTTTGCTTCTTTGCTAGGATAAAATTGTAAACCAAGGAATCTACTATTTTTCCAAGCAATGTCTGCCATGCAACTTGTTTATTATCTTCAGCAAATTGATGGGCCACACCCCTTCTTTTCAGAAAGCAAGAATTTATCTTTAAACCATGATTGACTGAACAAAGCAGTGGCAAGGCATTTTTCCTCAACATTTGGTGGTATTAAAGATAGTGGTCATTTCAAGAACTTAGATAAATACAAAACAAATGGAATAAAAGTGGGAAGATGATTGGCTGGAATAGATCCCAACAAAGAGATGATGTTCCTATTTAGAACTTAAATAGTTTTTAAAGTAAACTTAAATAAATACATAAATGTAAATACTTTTAAATGGATTGGGGAGTTTCCATTTTTTAAATACGAATAAATATTGCCCCAGAGAAAGAACAAACCCAAAGTAAAAATGTGCTTGCATGTAACTCACTTATCTTCTATTCTTTTTTTGGGAAAAATAGAGTTGACATGGTATTGTGTAATAATGAACTTGCTTGTCATAGTAACCTAATACTAGTATTAGCTGGATGTGGTGATATGGAAGAGAAGAAACCTTTGGAACATGGTGTATGATGCTTTACATTTTATTTTCCACAAAAGTTTTCTTTAGCTTTCATTTTGCTGTTCAATTGAATTAGAATAATTCAGCTACAAGACTTAAGTATTTTCCTAGGGATAAAGCTTAAATAAAATCATCCAACATATTAGTTATTTCTATCATGTTTTGCATAATTATGTTCAGTGCACATCACAATTTTACAGAAGATGGCCCACATAGAGTCTCACAGGAAAACAGAAGGCTTGTTTAAACGTATTAGTGCCTTCACTGAAGAAAAATATATCTAATAGAATGACACCCCTGCTAAAAATTGAATGACCCAATTAAAGAGCAGGCCATATAAAATATCCCTTGATCTACATAAGTATATTTCAATATTGGTTATGGTTTATTAAGCTGAAGCTTTTGAAATTAAATAGCCTTTTTCTGACTCTGTTTCACTTCATTCAAAGAAACATATAAAGGCAAAGAAAAGCTAGCTTGCTATGCAAATGGCTTGAATTACTGACTGGTAAATCTGTACCAAATTTGATTCCATTTCATTTTTTTTTATTATTATTATTAAAAGAAAAAATGTGTGCATGAGTAAATTCATAATATTAAAATTCTTTCTGATGGGGTGTAACTACTCAGTACCATCTTTTGTAATATTTGCTGTTGTTGCTGTTTCTGATTCCTCAGTTAATCAAAGGGGCAATCTTGGTCAGTCAGGGACCATACAGAGCAGTGTTTGTCAACCTTGGCATGTGGAGTGGGGAATTCTGGGAGCTAAAGTCCACACATCGTAAAGTTACCAGGATTGGGAAACACTGTTATGTAGAATATTATGACATTTACAAAGGTTTGACTTAGAATCATACTGTTGAACAGGACAATTTACCATTTACCCCAACTTTCTTTTCACTGCAGGGATCCAAACTAAAGGATCTTCTGCTCCATCTCAGCACCTTTCTGAGCAATTTGTTCTACTATAGCTCAATAAGCAATTTTAAAAAATAATAATATTCACACTGTTGTGCCTTTCACACTGTTGATTCATATTCAGTTTGCAGTTAACTCTGCTATTTCGGAGTCAATACTTCCCATTTTGTAGTTATGTATCTAATTACTATTTTGATTGATTGATGTTTGATTATGTGCCATCAAATGTTGTCAACTCCTAGTGACCGCATAAATAAATTTTCTCTATGACAATCTATATCTAACCTGGTCTTTCAGGTCTTCCAATGCTACATTCCTTGCTATTGTAACTAAGTCTGTTATTTTGCTGCTGGTTATCCTCTTTTTTTGCCATATGCCATTCTCAAAATTAGACCCTTCTTCAAAGAGCTAGCTCTTTATATAATATGTCCAAAGTAGGATAATTTGAACGATGTATTACATTTAGCCCTGTTTCTGTCATATTTTGCATGCTATGGTAATTGTTCTGGTAACTTCTGTTATTTACTTTTTTTTTTTTGCCAGTCAGCAACTTTAACTAAGATTAATACCTCAACTTTATTGCCACTCCACTTAATATTCCCTCTAATTTGATTAGAAAGAACAACATAAGTAATTTGGGTTATTTAGAAACAAGCCTTCTATCTCCAGTGACTAAAAAAAATAGAGAAACATTAGAACATAATAATAATAGTAATAATAATAATAAAACATCTCTATGGATAATCCCATGCTGTGAGGGAGGGGCTTGTGTAGTTCTGATAAAGCTGAGAGTTTTGCTGGCAGTAGTATATTCTACCAGAAGGGTCACCCAAGTCAAACAGGTCTTAGTTGATGAGCCACTCTAAGGGTATCCATCAACCCATAAAATAAAATGGAAAATAAAAATGGATAAAATGGATAAAATGGAAGGGGAGGAATCCTAAACTAGATCAGTCATCTCCCTGGTCAATAAGGACAGCATCAGATGTCAGAGTTCCTGGGTTGACCAGTGAGCAGTAGGACTCAGGAGCTATTGCTGGGCAACCAGGGATTAGCCTGTAGGATTACTGGAAGAATAACCATCACAAATAAGACAAAAATATACTGTGTTTGAAAATCACACCATTATGGTCTGCTATTATAAATCAGAACCAACAAAGTGGGGATACTTAAAGCAAATATTTAACATTGGGAAAGAATTTATCCAAACTAAAATGTCACCAAATTTAGCAAATCAAAGGATTAGTTTGATTAGGATTAGTAAATCTGTTAGCAGAAATAAAATATACAATAGTAAATAGTACAAAAATAAAAGAAAATACCCCACCAACCTTGATATGAATTACAGAAATGATAACTTGGAAGAAAAGCAACGGAACCAATAAAGACTTCCACTGAAACAACCTATAAAATAACTGTCTTTTAAAAAGAAGTAAAAGAAATGATTGTGGTATATGCAGAATTACCAGTAGAAAGAAGCCCCCCCCCCCCCAAAGACTGGTACCTGTAATGAAGGATATGAATAAAGCATTTGCATGGATTAAAATAAGATCTATTGACCAGGCAAATTGGCTTGTCTATAGTATATCAATGGTAATTCTAAAAGTGCTTTACAAGACTTCGTTTTTCCTTGAAGTGTTTTGCTTCTCATCCAAGAAGCTACTTCAGTTCAGTACTTCAGTTCTTCAGAACAGTAGAAGCTTCTTGGATGAGAAGTGAAATGTCTGCAAGGAAAAACAAAATCCAGTTGCCTTTTGAAAAAGCACTTTTGGGAAAATAATGACCTGGATGCCTGGGAATCTCCATAGACATATAGCAGTGGTAGTTATAGAAAAACTAAATATTGAAATTAGAAAACCAACAACCAAATTATATTCAATTTCACTAAAGATCAGACTGGAGGCCAACATAAAGAAATTAAGATGAGATCAGACGTGGTATTCAGCTGGTTCGCACCAGTTCGCATGAACCGTTGGTGGAAATTTAGCCAAGGTCGTCGAACCGGTAGAGATGGCCAGCTAGCCACACCCCTGAACCGGTCCCCAGGCCGCCGCTCGCTCGCTCGCCGTGCCTGCCTGCCATGTTCATCATCGCCATGTTCTTCACACACGTGCATCCCATTACCTTGCAAGTCCAATGGGATGCGCATGTGTGAAGAACATGGCGGCAACGGCAGCAGCTTTTTCCATGACCTCCAGTACTTTTCAGAGGCCTGTAGCTGGGAGACTTCTTTGCCAGCCACTTTTCAGCAGTGGTGGCTGGCTGGGGGAAACCAAAAACTCTGGTCAGCTTGCCTTCCGGACTCTGGACCAGCTGCCGTGGAAGGTAAGCAGCCCATACAAAGAGGTGGTGGTGGGGGAGGAAGTAGAGCTAGGGCTGGGGCCACTAAAGGAGGAGTAACGGGGGTTTACTGGTGAAGGGAGGGCGGGGGTAGATAGCTGGAAATGTTTTTAAAAATCCTACTTTTCTTGTGGGCGTGGCTAGGTGGGGGGGTCATATGACTGAGTGGGCATGGGCGTGGGCATGAGTGATGTCAAGTTGGCCACACCCACTCAGTCACATGTCCTCCCACCTAGCCATGCCCACCGAACCGGTAGTGAACATTTTTGAAACCCACCACTGAATCAAATGCATGTAATTTTAAAAAAGAAACAAGAAAGAATAAAAATTGAAGAAAGTGATCAAGACAAACTTAATTAAAAATACTGGATTAGCACCAGAAAAAATGAAGAAGCTTTGGAAAGTATAAAGCAATAACTAACAGCAATAGCAGGGAAAATTGAATGCTATGAGGCATGAATCATCCAATATAAGCAAAATCATCTACTTCAGTTAGGCCAGAGGCAATTCTACCAAAGTACAAATGGAAATTCTGAAAATGGAAAACCAAACAACAAGGAAACAATCCAGTTTGGGAAAGATTTATGGGAAACTCAAAAAGACTATTTACAAAATGCTGGTTGGATAAATCTCACCTCTGGATAACAGCCAATTTGTTCTAGTGGTTAAGGAACCAAGCTAGACTAGTCCTGAGTTGGCTTGAAAGCCAGGTGGGTGACTTTGGGCCAGTTACTTTTTCTCGGCCCAGTCCAACCACCTGAACTGAACAGTTTGGTCTGAAAAACTAGAAAACTGATCACTATTCACTGTGCATTACATTGCCATAGTGAGATTGATAGTTTATACCTGCCCTGCAGAAATGGAGGCAAAGGTTTGCTTTAGGTCAAATAAGCTGTCAAAGAAGAAAAGTGTGTATTGGCTGACTATATAAAAGACAGCCAAGAACAAGCATTGAGGCACGTTAAAAATTGGAACTTATTAAATATCCTGGAAACAAAACATGAATATTGAAATAATGTAATAAAAACACAAAGAGAATGTTGGCAAGGAAAAGCATTACATGGTCAATTTCTACAAAGGTTCAAGGGGAAAGTGGATAAAGAGAAAAACTGGCAGTGGCTTACAACGGGAACATTAAAAAGAAGAAACCAAAGATTTGATTTTGGCCGCATAAAAGCTAGCTGCTCAAACTAATGCAATCAAGACCAGAATTGAAAAAAAAAATCATCAAATGATTCAAACGGCAGATTGTGCAATGAGACAGTAGAAACAGTAGATGTTTATACTCACATAAACTGATTATAAACAATAACATAACACAGTTGCCAAACTGATTCATTGGAACATCTGTAAAAATGATGTGCCGATAATGAAAAATATTTTTGAAAAGTCAAAAATGAACCCCAGTCTCTCCTCACTAAACATTATGTGTCCTGAATAGGTTAGCATATCCAAGGGAAACAACAGTTGCTTTAGAATAGGGATGTCAAACTCATATTGTCATATCATTGTGATGTGACGTATCAGGACTTTTTCCCCCTTTGCTAAACTGGGGGTGGGGGTGGCCATCACGTAATGCATTCAGCCCGTGGTCCGTGAGTTTGACACCCCTGCTTTAGAGAATATTAATACTACTAACAGTAATATAGGGGAGGGGGAAACAGCTAGAGTGCAAACCCAGCAATTATAAATGTGATGTCCACTCAACTTACTTTCTTTCAGGGAGGAGACAGTTTGGCGTAGTGGTTAAAGTTGGCCTAGGAACCAAGGAGACTGTGAGTTCTATTCCTACCTTAGGCATGAAATCCAGCTAGATGACTGGACCAGTCTCTCTCTCTCTCTCTCTCTCAATTCAACCCACCTTACAGGATTGTTGTTGTGGGAAAAACAGGAGGAGAGAAGACTATTGTATATGTGTTCTGCCTTGAGTTATTTATTAAAAAATAACTACGCTTTTTTAAGAATTAAAAAATGATTTTTTTCTATGAACCACAATTTTGAAAATCATTGCAATTTGTTTTTTCTCCCCCCCACATTTACTTTCATTAGCATACATTTTAGATTACAAGATAAAAGACAGATATCCCTTTCTACTAATTTTTGTAAGCTGTTCTTGGGGAAAAAAATGTTTTTGCTGTGCAGAGATTAGGAAGATGAGAATAAAGTGGTTTAAAATAAATAGAATGATTGAATGAATTCATGAAAATGGAATCTAGCTATGGCTGTTAACCTTAGTAGTTAAACCTCCATATATTTTGTATCTCTGAATACAAAAGGCTGATTTTCATACAGGCCTGCTTTTGAATTTCCTGAACTCCTGATTAGCTGCTATTGGATATATCACTTTGGACTAAATATACCTGAATTTTATTTACATAGCACTTTGGTATAAACTGCAATTTACCATAGCTAACAATTACAAAACCACAGCAATTAAGAAAATAAGCATTGGCAGACAAGTCAGTGGATCATGTCTTTATGTAACATTAAGTTTGCAGAACATATTGAACAGCATCATTCTGAAGAGAAGAAACTAGTTGCCAAAAGAACATTGTTTCTTTCCAAGTATAATTTGATAGCAATAAGCATGCAGAAAACATCTGTTAACTTTCCCTGTGGGCTTATACTCCACAGTATCTGCAAATACCAAAAGACTGGAGAATCATACTGAATTATTGATTTGGTGTTGCATGAAAGAATAAATTCCAAAGTTTGTATCCTGCAGACAGAAAAGAAAGATGAACAATACAATTTTAGAGGATCCTAGTCTACAACGTAAAACCAAGAGGGAGGGAGGGAGGGAGAGAGAGAATATGAATTTGCACAAAGTTTGGTTTGAGTTCCATTTAAGATGCCAGATGTGCATTGACATTCTCCAATATTAGACCAGTAATTATATTCTAGTAATCATTTAATATCCCACTAAATTGCTATTCTTAGAATTAGAGATCATTATATTGTGTTTGGATTATTGGAAGGTGTCTGTGGGTTTTTGTCTAGTTGACAAGAATATTATTTTTCAATTGATACCATCTTCTCCCATTGAGGTGACAGACTCAATAGTTACTGGGAAAGTTATGATGACCATTCCTTCTGTTGACAAGATTGGATATAAACACTTTTCTAAAAGATAGAGCTAATGTGATAACTACTAGACTAAAGGAAGCTGACTATGAAGATCTTAGTTCAGAGGGAGGAAGAAAAATAAGCTATAATAGGTTTACTGAAAATTGATAAAAATATTCAAGGTAAAACTATGGCTTGGAATCTCATTATCCCAAGACCAGTTTATGTGGGATAGGAATTCCAGAAACAGAAAAGTCATGTAGTTTTTTTTTTCTTGTGAAGTTTTATTGGAAGTATTAATTTTGTCTAAAGTTCCTCTGCTAAATGCCCATTTCAGCTTCTTCATTTCATATAGCTGATTAGACTTGGCCATTTATTGTGCACATCCACAGATTTTCCAAGAGATGTGAAATTTTTACAAGAGACCCCATCTATGTGAATTAGCAAATAGGGAGATAATAGTTCTATGCTTCTCCTTGATTGCTCTAAGGCCACTTAGCAACACATCAATTCATACATCAAGCAAGAGTGTTGATAAAAGAAATTTCAATAGTGCCTCAAGTTTTCAGCCATATTTGTTTAGAAATTAAAATCATAGGGTACCAAAAAAGAAAAAAAGTCCTCCTTAAGTTCCTGTTGAAGTTCTTCTGGAAGAAGATAGAACAGTTTCTGCCACTATACTTATTTGTATTCAGGTTGTGAACATTTGCTTTCCAATCTGATTTCTAATTAAGTATTTGTATGCTATATCTGCATACCTGTGACTACAGGGAAAATTGAAGAGTTTTTTCAACTTTGTTTTAGCTTTCTCTCTCTTTTTCCTCCTTCCTTCCATGATGGTCAGTTTGTTTGTTTGTGTTTAATAATGCCTGCTTATTACAGACCTGTTTCCTTGGTATAAATGCTTGTTCTTTTAAATCATGAACTTGGACCAGGCTGAGGTATGAAGCTCGAAAACATTAGATTTTTCATTGATATTTTTAAATTGATATTCTTGTTATAACTCATAATAAATAGAATTTAGCAACTACCAGTGCTTGCTTCTGGGTAACATTACGGTATATATCAAGCATGCTTCCCACCCCTGCTTCCTTTCTTTTAATGTGGCCTTGCCACACCTTTCTTATATTCTTAGAAATTCAGAAAAATAAATAAACAAGAAACAGGGGAAATGGCTCAGCAAAAGATTCAACAATGTAGATGGCAGGATATTGTACAGATAAAACAGAAATTTCTCTTTTCTAATTTCACTTCATTAGAGCTTGACATCCTGACTTGTTACACTACAGTACAGTCTGTAGAAGATCATATCTAATGCCATTCATTTGATAAGAATGAGGATTGGTTTTTATATATATATATATAAGTTATATTCTGATTTCTTCATTTGTTCTTCTATTAGGACTCCCAAAAGCTTTTTCTGTTGGTAAATTTGAAGGTTATCTTGCTCCAGATACAATTGAAAGATGATCTAGATATATGGCTTAAAAACATAAAACCATGAAAAACTGATGGCAGAAGAAACCTAGTGGTCTATTGAATTTTCCCTCTATTTTCACTGGCTTTATTATGAAATCTTGACAATTGTAATATCTGCACAGTGCCACAAGGGAGAATCTACAGTATAGTGAGCAGAGGAAAAAAAAAGTAATCCATTGTTATAGGCTGATGAATAGCTCTGTAAGAGAAGAAATATTACAATTTCTCATGTAGTTAGATATAAATGGAACATTTAAGGTGAAAAGCTTGTTAACAAAATTCAGAATCTCTCTTGACAAAGTGGATGCAGAACTGATAAGCAGTAATGGAAATACCAACAAACTCTATTGTGAATATTCAGAGAAAAATGATTCAAGGTAGTTTTAGGTGGTCTATTACACCAGTTTTGATTGCCAAGATAGGTAATTCATTTTTTAAAAAAAACCTAGAACTGCAGTAATCAGCTCACATCATAGTTTTTTCACACTTAGCATCGATAGTATAAAGCTCAATAATTCTGGAAAATTATTTATCAATGAATTAAATACATTTTAATTATTGATTTGTCTTTCCAGTACCTGTTTTTCTCTTAAGTATCACTAAATCATAGATTCCCACAAAATATACAAAGTTGGCTTTCTGTATAATAATAGCTAATAGAATTACTTTAGATTTCTTTCTAAAATCATTTTCTACTTGAGTTTATTTGATATTTGTTTATTTATTAATTTAAATTATTGTTTTTGTGTTATTTTTTATTTTTTTGTTTTTGTCAAATGATGGACACGTTTATCTCAAGCATAAAGTTAAACGTATCTTAATCCTATTTATCACTGAGGCTGTTTCATATTTTTGACAGATTTTTTTTCCTAGTTGTGTTTCTACTTTACTTTAAGTGACATTACAAACCAGCGAATAAATTTGTTTGGTACGGCAACTGTATACAAATTTCATTGTATCCACTTCAGCTTCTAATTGGGAAAACTGAATTTAATTGTCCATGCTTTGAAATTTACAACCAAACTGTGGTTAAAGGCTAGAACAGGAGCTTTAGAATCCAGCCTCTGTTTTCACTAGCTTTATTATGAAATCTTGACAACTCTTAATATCTGGACAATGCCGCAAGATATACATTTGGAAAAAAAAATAGGGCTGCAGATTCAATTTTATAAAGTTTATTTTTACTTTTAATTATTATTCCATCTTTATTACCTTTATAGATAATTCAGGACAGTGAAAATAACTAATATTCCTTTCTCCCCACATTTCCCTCACAACAACCACCCTCTGAGGTGAGTTAGACTGAGAAAGAGTAACTGGTGCAAAGTCACCCAGCTAATTTTCATGCCTAAGGTGGAGTAGAACTCAAAGTGTCATGTTTGCTAGCCTGCCACCTTAACAATAAGACCAAACTGGCTGGAAATATAATTGCTGTATTTATTCTATAATTTTCCAGGCCCTGCTCTCTTCTTCCTTCTCTTTCTCATCTTCATCTACTTTCTCTTTCCTTCCTTCCGGATAGATTATAATTGTTACATTATATTGTTGAACATTGTCTATATATGTTTTCTTTCTTGATCCAATTTACTTAAAAAAGAAAATAACCTAGCATCGATATTAATGTGGGAGATGATATTCGACAACTTGCTTCTTGTCAAAACATTTATGGGTAGATAATTTTAGGACACATCAGACATTAGAGCACATCAAACGCAATCAAATCCTCAGCACAAATATCCCAATTAAAAAGTTTTAAAAGGGAGGGAGGGAGAGAGGGAGGGAGAGAGAGAGAGAGCGTCTAAATTCCCTTTGTAAACTCCCTTTGTCTAAACTCCCTTTGTCTGACACAGATTCCCTCCTCCCTCCTGGGAATTCCAGATTATATTCTAACACACTGTTTTATCACTTGTTTTCTTTTTGAAGTTATGACAAATGAAAATTGGCTAAATCATAAACAACAATCCCAAATTTAAGTAAAGCCAAAACAGAACAAAGCAATTTGAGTTCAATTTAAATTTAAATTGAGTTATATTTAATTAGTCTAATTTAATGTGATTTACACTCCAAGTATTTAATAATATTTCCCTTGGGTTACATTACATTCAGTTCAGCAGAAATTTTGGAGCAGCTCTGTAAAAAGGCATCAAAGGCTTTGGAAGCATAGATTATTAACTTCTAGCCTAATTAATATTGGCTAGCCAACATTATCTCTACTGACATCAAGAAACTGTCTCTTTCACATACAGGACACAGGCTACGTTTCTCTGGAATGCTTAAAAAAGAATTGCTGATTTCTAAGCACTCCATTCCAACAACTCTTACTCAGAGCAAAATAGATGGGAATAGAAAAGAAACAAAGTCTGAAGGAATTGTGCAGTTTTACTTGAAAGCTTTGTAAAGCTTCTGTATGATTTGTACAGAAGCAGAAATATTGTTCCATGTGCTCTTTGGAGGGAAAGGTAATCATCTTGTTCTTCCACTATAGCAAATGTCTACATTGGTTTTAATCTATAAAGTGCCCTCATGGCCTATCCTTAGGAAACATTAATCCTATGTTATCAGGTGCTTCTATTATGAGGCTTTGTGTAGTATGGTGCATAGGGGCATCAATGCAATGGCATCACAGGGGCATCAGTGCAGTGAGGAACAAGCATTGTTGTGATTTACAACAATATAGTGATCCTTAGGTACTTTCTTTTTTTTTTTAATTGAAAAAGTTTTAAAAGTTTTACATACATTTTCTCCCCCCTCCCCAACCACCCCTCCGACTTCCCAGAGCAAATACAAAATATAAAATACAGCTTAAATCCCCAAAATTCAACTCCATCTCTCACTTATCATAATCATTAAACAAATAGATAAAAGGAAAGCAAGTCTTCTTTCTTCTTATTCCATCTAATTCAACAAAATTAGTATCCATTTATAATTACAGCAGTTAATAAAACAATTAAGTATTACCTAATCAAACCTATCATTACTCAATTTAGCTAATAGATACTTAACAGATTATTAGATCTATACAGATTAACAAGATATTTTATAACTTCTTTCATTTAAAACAAAAAAAAAAACCTCATTCAAAAACCCCAAATTTAAAATAAAATACTATATAAACTCTTCCGTCCTCCACTTTTAAACCATCAAGGTCCAATTATAATTAAAACACTTAATAAAAAAATTTTCTAACTAAAAAATAATAATCAAACCTCTTATTAATTTATCAATACATATTAACAAATCAACTAAAAACATCATTTAATAGCTATATCAAACATTTAAATTCTTCATACTAGATTAAACCAGTTGCTAATCTTCTTATCTTCACATCTTCCAACAGCATATAGAATGTCTTCATTTGCGTCTACCCACCTAAATAAAAATTGCTTCTTTATATAACCCCCCCCCCGAGTGACTTTGTAATTGTATTTCAAATAGTATCCATCAAATCCAGCCAAAAATTAGATTAATAAATTCATCAGACGTATTAGGGAAACCACCAGATCAACTGCAATTGCCCTAGGCCCATAGTCCTTTTGCCTTATATTTATTACCATCAAACAGAAAACTCCAATTTACTATATTCAATAAAACTTCTGTGATTGCAATTAAGTCCAAATTTATTACAGTCCTTAATAAAATATTCCAAATCATTCAGGTCAAGGCATATTTCACAGCCCAACACACCAGCATTGCTGTGATCTGTTTATTCTTCTCAAAATATTCCAATACAGCTGTAGGTTACCTCCTCATCGTCGCTCATCGCTTAGTTAACTGGCATTAAGCTGTTGGATGTTTTCTTCCAAAAGTTCAAAATCTTTAAACACTTAAACAATACTTTTTAAAGACCATCATCTCATCAAGCAGGGTTATTTTTCATGTCTCCAGTCTTTCTTCTTTTCCTTTTTACGAACCCTTTTCTTAACTTTGATCCCTCTGCCTTTTTTAACTCCAGTAAAATTTTGCATTTTTTGGGATTGCATATTATAAAATTTTTGCAGAAATATAACTTCTTCTGGAAACAGCTCTTTAAATGCAGGTTGGATTTTATAAGAAAAGATTCGTGTAGCCAAAGTCTCATCAGCTTCCAAAATTTCTTGCTCCTTATTCTGCACAGCATCCATCTTTCTCTCCCCCCAAAAAACTACTATAGGCTGTTGTTGTTCTTTTCCTTCTCCCAGCTCTTCATTCAATCCCTCACTGCTAGATTGCAACTCAGTATTTCCATGTATTTCATTGTTTCCAGCTTGAGAAGCTTGAAATATAGCATCAATTTTTTCCAATAAAGCAGAGGTAATTGAGCTCCAAGCTTCCTCAAAATCAGACCATATCTGAGGGTTAATTAACCCTTCTTTGCTTTCTTTGCTTTCAAAAAGACCAGCCATCTTGCCCCCCTTCTTCCTTCCCTTCCAAAAGGACAGGAAAAAAAAGTATCAAAAAGAAAAAAAAGACCCTTTGCAATTTGTAATTTATATTACTGCTTCAATGATTATAATTACTTCCTTTCTTGTTTCATCCACTTTTCAAAAAAGAGTTTTACGTTTCAAACAGGGGCTTGTCAATAATTACTTTTAACTTTCACTTCTTCATGCCCCGTTGAAACTCAAATGCCATTTTGCTTTCACTTTCAGCTTAAGGAAAATCTTTTAAAGAAGGTAAATCTTTGGAGTTAAAAAAAAGAAAATACTTGCTGTTTTATTCATGCTGTTTATGCTCCGCCAGCTTGATTCAAAAAGTATTTGTTTAAAGTTGGTTGCTGGGATGGTCATGACATCTAGCTCTGCAAAGCAGAGACATCCAGGGTCCAGAGTACTGACAGGCTTAGCGGGGAGCTCTCATCTTCGAGCGCCAGATTATGGGTAAAATCTGGCACTCTCAGGGAGCTCTACCCCACCCATCTACTCACTTTCCCCCCTCTTACCAAGAGGAAAGTTTCCAAACCACAAGACGGCTGATAGTCGCTGTTCTTGCGGTTCTATGGAGCCCTGGGTTGGCGCTTCAAAAAGAAGCATCCGGCGATGTCGCGATCCCACCGGAAGTCCGATCCTTAGGTACTTTCAACAAATGATTTGTCTGATTATATCATTGCATATCTGTTGTTATGACATTATTACATAATTGTTCCACTTGCAAACTGGCTAGAAGCTTTGTAGTGACTTATAGGCAGTGGTGGGATTCAGCCAGTTCACACCACTTCGGGAGAAACGGTTGTTAACTTTCTGAGCAGTTTGGAAAACTGGTTGTTGGAAGAAATTATTGGGGCAGAGAACTGGTTGTTAATCCCACCATTGCTTATAGGTGATGCATAGGTAGGTAGGTATGTACATGATAGCTAGATAGCTAGATAGCTAGATAGCTAGATAGCTAGATAGCTAGATAACTAGATAGCTGGATAGCTGGATAGCTAGATGGATGGATGGATGGATGGATGGATGGATGGATGGATGGATAGATGATAGATGATAGCTGATAGATGATAAATGATAGATAGTGCTAGATGATAGATAGATAGATAGATGATAGATAGATAGATAGATGATAGATAG
>WNWU01000053.1:2543506-2570042 GCA_012654045.1 Ptyas mucosa
GATAGATAGATAGATAGATAGATAGATAGATAGATAGATAGATAGATAGATATAAATACAGAGTTCCAAAGCTCAGTTCAGTTAACAAAAGGGAGAATCTACATTATAATGAGCAGAAGAAAAAAAATGTAATCCATTGTTATAGGCTGATGAATAGCTCTGTAAGAGAAGAAATATCACAATTTCTCATGTAGTTAAAGGGAATATTTAAGGTGAAAAGCTTGTAACAAAATTCAGAATTTCTCTTGACAAAGTGAATGCAGAACTGATAAGCAGTAATGGAAATACCAACAAACTCTATTGTGAACATTCAGAGAAAAATGATTCAAGGTAGTTTTAGGTGGTCTATTGCACCAGTTTTGATTGCCAAGATAGGTAATTCATTAAAAAAAAACCTTCTAGAACTGCAGTAATCAGGTCACATCATAGTTTTTCATATTTAGCATCAATAGCGTAAAGCTCAATAGTTCTGGAAAATTATTTATCAATGAATTAAGTACATTTTAATTATGGATTTGTCATTCCAGTACCTCTTTTTCTCTTAAATATCATTAAATCATAGATTCCCACAAAATATACAAAATCTATATAATAACAGCTAATAGAATACTTTAGATAATTTCTAAAAATCATATGCACTTCCTTGTTTAGAAAAATGGCAGATTGCTTTGTACACATCAATATGAAAAATATTTTTCACATCAATATGAAAAATATTTTTTGCAATTTTTTTTCTTAGAAAAAAAGTTTGATGCTAAATTTAATTTAACTTGAAAACAATTTATGGACTATAACTTTGCCCAAGGATTTGTACCAGATCCAGAGTTTATGTGTCTCTTACAATAAACATTTAAAATATAATACCTTGCTTGATTAATGATAATAATGATAGATTTTAAAATTTAAATAAAACTCCTATTAGGTTATTATTTTCATTGATGAATTTTATATTAGCTGCCTTTCTTAAATACTGAGGATTGACAAATCTTCTAATGACTTTAAAATGAAAAAAAATATATGAGATCATATTTATATGGGGCAGAGATTATTCCATCAGTCCCTCTTCTGAGTGGTGTCTCAGAGTTGTACTCTCTCTCATCTCCTTTTCAACATCTATCATTTTTCAAGTGCTGGATAAGTCAATGGCAGGTTTGACATTCAGTATCATTAGTATGCTGTTAATACCAAATTATATTTTTTTATCAAATGATGTTGTCAAGTTTCTGTTCCGGTCCCTGGAGATTCTGTGGGTTTGGACTGGGAGGAACCATTTCCAATTCAATGCGATCAAGACTGAGTGCTTGAGAATGTTTAACCACAAAAATTGGGGAATATACAATTTCTGATTTTGGATGGGACTGCACCTCTCCATTAAAGATTGGTGAGTAATCTGGGGGCCTTCCTGGACTAAACAACTCCTACTTGATGAACAAATGGCAACTGTGGCCAGGAAGACCTTTGCACAGCTTCATCTAGTACACCAATTAGTCCCTTTATTTAAACAGGTTACCCTTCAAATAGTCACTCTCATCATGGACATATCCACAGTGTGATTACTGCAACATGATCTATAGACCCTGTCCTTGAATACCAAGAAGCTTCAAATAATCCAGAATGCAAAGGCATGGGCTGTGTTGAGCATTCCTTGGTATATCCATATAACACCTTTGCTTCATGAACTGCAATGGTTGCCATTTTGTTTGCAGTTCATATTATACCTATAAAGCCCTTTGTAACATACAATTCCATTACTTGAGGGGCTTCCTGTTTCCTAGAGTATCTTCCTAGCCAATCCTATATGGCAGTCAATTAACTCTGTTATCCCTTATGATTCAAGAAGTGTGCCTTCATTGTTGCAGTATTTGTGTTCTGGATGAGATTCCAGATGGCCATCATTATGCTGAAGTTTGGAAGGAGCTTGAGTGGCTCTTCTTTCAGGCTTTTATGAAGGCCAGGGAAGACTTCTGGGATTCTGTGGATCCGTTTCTTTTTTCTGTTCCAGTTTAGTTCCTGTCTTCTTTGCTATCTTTATTTTTGCTTCTTTTAAAAAATGTTTTTACTTGTGAGTTGCCCGGAGTCATTGGGAATCAGGCAGCATACAGGTTTCATAAATAAATACATATTATTTCAAAATGTCTTATTTGGTTTTATATAGCCTGTAAATCTCTTTTCTATTTCTCTGCTATGCTTTTATTTCTGTTTATTTATTTTTCATGGTTGGGCTTTAAAAAACCCGCTAATATAAAATTAAAATTTTTTTAAAAAAAATTAAAATGTCCACGATAGGATACTAATACCATTAAAAAACTTGAAAAATATACCTCTAACAAAACACATCAAAAATTACAAAAATAAAAACTGAACAATAAATACTGCAGCAGCCACAACTCAGATGCTCTTCTGAATAACACAGTGTTTTAAGTTAGGAAATCTTGACTGCATTGTGTTTTCTGGTTCCAAGGATTGAGAGCTAGCAGGCCTGATCTGCTGAGTTGCTTACCTCAGAAGCCAGCAGACGATCAACCAGAGCAGGTCACAATGGAGTCAGGTGAAAAAGCCCAAATTGAGACAGGGCTTGCAACCCCAAGATATATTGGCAGTTTTGGAGATTTGAGCAAAGGTGAAAAGCTGAGCTCCTCAAGAAACAAAGCCACCAACACTCTATTTAGTTATTTATTTCTCTTACATATTAGAAGAACAAGGACAAATGCAACAATATACTCCAAGCTCAACTGTATTAGATGAAGTATGAAGAGGAGACAGCAGAGATTCCTATTCAGATCACCATCAACTTCAAAAAACTTTAAAGCATCTTGGAAAGTTTTGCAAGATCTCCTCAGTTTATCTTTCTGTGCTATGACAGAATGTCATCATGATACCCAATTCTGAGTAAATCCAAACAATTTTATGAGCACAGAACATCTCAGTGATGTCACAATGACCTGCAGTGGAAGTCATTTTATTTTATTATTATTTCAAATCTCTGATAAGCCTATTTTAAGATTAAGGTGAGTTTTCATTATATTCCTAGTTCAAAATGGTAGGAAATTATGCTATCAATTTTTGGTAAACTTATTGCTAAATTTTAGCTATGTAGTAAAAGAGATCTCTGAAAGGTGCTAAAAGGGGAAAAAATGTTGGGCCTTTATGTATCTTTAGACTACCTAACCTTAAATTAAAGTAATAACTCTATATTACAATGTACATAATTAAGCATTAAAATCATTCTATTTAAGCTTCGCTAGCAATAGCACTTAGGCTTATATACTGCTTCACAGTGCTTTTACAGCCCTCTCTAAGCAGTTTACAGAGTCAGCGTATTGCCCCCAACATTCTGGGTCCTCATTTTACCAATCTCAGAAGGATGGAAGGCTGAGTCAACCTTGAGCTGGTGAGAATCAAACCTCTGGCAGTCAGCAGAATTAGCCTCCAATATTGCATTCTAACCACTGCACCTCCATGGCTCCTTCACAAGTGAAGCCTAGTTCTTATATACCTGAAAACCCAGTTATGCCCTGTTTTCTCAGGTTTAGTGATTGAACTCTGTTTCCTAATCTAGCCTTAGTGTCAGAGGGCCTGTAGGGCTTTAGTTCAAAATCCATATCACTTGAATAGCCATTGTGGATAATTATGACCATCAGAACTGAGCTACAAGATCTAACTCTGCTAGCACTTAGTAGTCATTTGGCTTCATGCAGCTAGAACTTAGAAACTTAGATTACCTTTGAGGTAGTATGTTTTTTTAAAAAAAGAGACAGTAATGTTTAAGGTGATATTAAGAAAATGCTTAGCTTCATCACGATAAAATAATAGAAGTTTCATCATGCTGAGACATAAATTGTGTGCATTTTTGCTGCACTATGCATGTTCTTGCATATTTCATAACTGCTGTGGTCTGCCAGCAGCCTGTGAAGCTGGCAGTGGAGTTGGACAGTGATGAGGCTGAGGAAGAACATGGGCCAGTCCTGGAGGCTGGGGAAGGCCTGAATGAGGGCTCTGCGTCGGAGGTAGAGATGAAGCCAGGGCCATCAGGGAGTGAGGTGAGGACTTTGGAACCTCCAGAGGCTGACAGTAGAGAGGCAGAGGAACAGGAGGAGCCTGTTCCTAGTGCACGTATGAGAAGAGCTGCCAGAAGGCAAGAGCAGCTACAGCAAAGAGGATGACTCGGGAGTAGGGCCAAGAGATGATTGGCCCCTCTCATAAGGCTTAAAAGACCAACAACGGCTCTTGGGCTCTTTGTCGGAAAACAATGTTGATAGACTTGTTCTTGTCTTGCTGCACTTATCTCTGGTTGGCGTCTTCTGCTTCTGAACTTTTCCAACAGAAGCCTTTGGCAGTTTGCCTAATTATATCAAGGTTGGTGATTAGACTGAAGAATTTGTGTTATGAAGAATTTGTTTTGATTTAGTTTTGACTATGCTGAGAATGAGTTAATTCTTAGCTGTTCTAATAAAGTCTGTTGTTTTGGAACTGTTTACGTCTAAAACTACCTACTTGGGCCTGGGTCACAACAATAATACACACACACACACATATGAGGGTTTTTTTTTTTTAAAGAAATCACATTATTGGTAACTATTGATAACTATTTCCAGGCAAAACATATTGCAATGGAAAGAAGGCATACACAGGCAGCAGTTCAACAAGTGCAAGCTAGATTTTGATTGTTGCCCAATTATTCAGATACTTTGGCAAATCTCTCAGTAAAAAATAACTATGGTTCAGAGACAGCCAGGGATGTTTGCAAGATTATAACCAAATTTCCCTCCCCCCATTCCACTATTTAGGATAGTGAAATTGTAAAGTCAAAGATGGGCAGATATTGCACATATCTATTTGTTAAGGAAAAGAGCTGCAGAGAATGGCATGCTGTATTACATCCATCTATCATATCTTTAGGAATATACTTTAAGCTTCAATAATACCCATACAGAAAGTTTTAGATTCATCTTTCAGTTTTATGGATGTGTTTTTCACAGACAATCTTTTGCAAGCTTTGTATGCTTATCCATCTTGAAAGATTCTATGTATTCATTCAGCATTTGAGTTGCCGTTTTTTCTTCTCTCCCCAAACACCCAGACATATATTTTGTGCATTTTCTATGGACTGTACTCAGAATCCAATTGCTGCAGGTAATCCTTGACTACAACAGTTCATTTAGTGACCGTTCAAAGTTACAACGGCACTGAAAAACGTGACTTGTGACCATTTTTCACACTTATGACTGTTACGGCATCCCCATGGGCATGTGATCAAAATTTGGATGCTTGGCAACTGACTCACATTTGTGATGGCTGCAGTGTTCCAGGATAATGTGATCTCTTTTTGTGAATGTCTGACAAGCAAAGTCAATGGGGAAAACAGGTTCATTTAACAACTGTGTTATTAATTTAACAACTATAGTGCTTCACTTAACAAATGTGGCAAGAAAAGTTGTAAAATGGGGCAAAACTCACTTAACAAATTTCTCACTTAGCAACATACATTTTGGGTTCAATTATGGTTGTAAGTCGAGAACTACCTGTACAATGAAAGCTTGCTCTAATTTTGTCCATAGGCTGTTGTACTTATGTTATTAGAAGGACTAATTAAGAGCAAAGACCCCTCCAGGATCAATATACAGGGAATTCACAACAATTTCTGATTGGTCTTGTGCAAATCTTCAAATACAATACTACACAAAACAGAGAAGGAAGAGGAATTCACAGGAGCTGTTTGTCAGAATGTTTTCCGAGACAAAGAGGCATTTAAAGTCTTATTCATAAGTCTATAGCTTTGAAAGCTAAATAACGTCACATTTTTCACACATGGAAGATATTGCTACTTTTCTGCTTAAATGAAAGCCACCTAACCACAGGATGAGAAGTCCTTGGCAGTGATAATGGGAACGGTACAAAGCAGTCAGCTGCCAGACGCAGTAGTCTCTCCTGATGGGTTTTGCTTTGTTTTTTTTGTATCAGTCACCAGCCAAATATCAAGGGGGTTATTCTGCTGTGTGTAGAGCAATTGGTTGATAGGGTTTTTGGTTAGTTGTTAAACTAGCTATAATGTCTGCTCATATTATTATTTTTTGCTTAGCAAACTGTCCAGACCAACTCAACAGAAGGTAGCAGAGAAAGGATAGGAGAGGTGGATGATATATATGCAGCATTCACAGGGGTCTGAAGTTTACTAGAATTTACTAGTCCTCCCTTCCTTTACCCATAATAAAATACCTTATGCCACTAGACTCCAAATTTTGGGCTTAGACAACTTAGAACTATGCCTACTTCAGTCTGACCTAAGCATAGTACATAAAATTATCTGCCACAATATCCTTCCTGTCAATGACTACTTCAGCTTCAGCCACAACAATATGTGAGCAAATAATAGATACAAACTCAAGGTAAACCATTCCAAACTCGATTGCAGAAAATATGACTTCAGTAACAGAGTGGTCAATGCCTGGAATGCATTACCTGACTCTGTAGTTTCTTCCCCCAACCCCCAAAACTTTAACCTTAAACTGTCTACTGTTGACCACACCCCTTTCCTAAGAGGTCTGTAAGAGGCGTGCATAAGTGCACCAGCATGCCTACCCTCCCTGTCCTAATATTCCTTTTTACTTACTCTTTTCATGTATTCAAATTATGTTTATACTTTTACCTGTTATCTTATATATGCTTGACAAATAAACTTATGATTATGATTATGAATATTTTTTTAAAAAATAATTAGCATGGCAAAACATCAAGGTGAAGTGAGCTATTTCCCTAGAGTTGAGCAAAAAAGGCAGGACAAAGCATATATGTAATGGGGAGTGCGACTCTTTGCATGGACTTGATTGCAGATACTGAGATTTAGCTCATTTATTAGTTCAATTTATATGTCGTCTTTCTCCAAAGACTCAGGGTGACATAATCACAAACACAAAAAAAGAGCAGAATGCAGTTTCTCTAGTCTACCTGAAACAGTGAAAATCTATATTGAGGGGTGGGACAATTTCTCCCTCCCCGTTCCCAAAATAAGAGCTACGTATAATGATTCAAATATATAAAGGGCAACATTGTAAGACGGAATGTTCCTGAGATTATACATCTATTTTTATTCATATCACATCATATCAGTTACTCTACTAGGCTTTCACTACATTTTGTCTTCACATTAATCCTGTAAAGTTAATTTGGGAAGAATAAAAGTCTCAAATATTCATTCATACAAGGTGATTTGAACTTGGGTCTGCCCAGTCTCCTGTGATCCATGAAATACACTGAAAAACATTCTTGCTTGTTTAATTAGAAGAGTTCCCACATTTCATGGAAGTTGTGTATGAACACCAGCCCCTCAGTTTGAGAGCCAGCCATTGTTCAGATAAACAGTTGAAGAGGGCTTTTGTGTCATAAGATTTAAAATGTCCAACTTTCATTTAGAAATATATCCCAGTATGTTTCTGCACCAACTACTTCATGTGGTCATGAACAGCAGTCATCTGGAGCACCTGTAGGTAATCTCTCATACTCTCCTTATTCCTTGGTCTTTGCCACAGACATAGACTTTGCTTTTGCAGAGCCATCTTCAGTTCACCCTATCTTTGCTGGACGTCTATAATATACTTCTGACTTCCTGCTGGCTTCCATACCGACTTTGCTTGTGGGAAGCCAAGAAAGAACATCAGAAATTGTGATCACATGATTGAAGCCTACTGTGATGTTGTAATTGTGAGTTGAGCACCAAGTGCTCAGTCCACAATCAATAATCCATCATAAATACAATTTTTTCAGTGCTATTGTCATTTTGAACAGTTACTGGATGAATGGCTGTACCTAAGGACTATCTGTACTTCGTTGACAGAACTGATATGTCAGCAAAAGAATCTAAAAAGCAACTGGGAAATATCAGTTGCTTTGGTAGGATACCAGTCTCTATAGACTTATTTCTTTATTAATTTGAAGCTATGCAAGGTATTACTGACAATACTGAGTTCTACATCATTGCCTTGGGCCATCCAAGGGATGCTGTCTAGATTCTTTCCCAGAGCATGAAGGCTGTTAGATATGGATGAAGATAAACAGATGCCAACCTTAGGAGGACCAAATGGCTGTGGGTGTTAGATTTTCCACCATTAACTCTGCCTCCTGTACCACTCACTCAGACTAAGTCAGTACACAATCAGGGGGTCCACAAAGCACTAGCAGTTGGCATTATGACCATTATACTGTAGATATTTATCTTGTTCATCATTTGCACCCTTTCTTGGATTATGGGTTCTGCTCAAAATCCCTCATACCACAGTCACTTCCTGGTTGATTTCTTGCAATGTATTCTACATAAGGCTGCTCTTAAAATGTGTATGGAAACTACAGCTTTGGACATGTTGTGATATTTTGTTCCATGACCTTTCTGGACAGTTTCTACATGAGTTTCATTGGCTTCACTGTTGGTTTCACTGAAGATGCTAGTTATTACTTTTAAGCTGCACATGGCATGGGATGAGGATCCTGCCTCTGGTGTTACTGCCCATCTCACAAGATGTGGCAGTTAAGTACATTTTAAGCTATTATTTGTTAACTGTCTGACAAAAATAAATAGACCAATGGTGATTAATATTTGACCTGGGTAAACAAAATTGGGTATACAAAAAGGAGGCATAAATTGGATAACAAAAAAGTTTATTGAAAAGAAAAAAAGAACAAAGAATGGCATCTCTTATCAATTATCTGAGAATCTTATAAAAATAAAATAAAAAAAATATTAAGTCAATTCCTAGGTATTTCTGTCATTGTAAACTCTAAGTGAAATATTTCAGCAACTTTCAGCAACTTTGATAAACTGCACAGAACATTGTTAAACAAAATATGTATTTTTTTTACAGTTACAACTCTGGTCCTTTGACTCTATAAGGGTTTGATTTTAATATCTTTGCAGTTCATTTGCAAACCATTTTTACATGCTCAAATAAATGTAATATTCATGTTGACGATGTATGCCATTAAACATTCAAAAGCAAAATATCGGTTTTTAGAATTTGGCCTCTCTTTGATGAAATTAAAATAAACAAACAGATGGTTGCTCAGTGTGTGTCGTATGGAGACTGCACAATGTTATGTTTGTGGAAAGTAAAACGGTCACTTGTGGTTATTTGACAAGTATCACAAGGTGTGCTACTTAAAATTCACAAGAAAGATATATGAAGGTGACTTTAGGACTTAGATACAACCTGAGCACTTGGGTGTTTTTTTCCCTAAATGCCCTTCCTGCAGGAAAGCAGGAAAGAGAAAAAAACAAAAGAAGAGAAAGGAAAGGGAAAAAAATATCCTGCACTAAATCTAAATAATTCAGAATCCTAAAATCTTAAATCAAGAACCATTAAGCCTTCCATTCTAATTTAGGTTCCTTAATAACCACAGCATTAAGGATAAACATTTATTCCTAATACTTATGTTATCAGCCATTGAACTACTACTTTCACATTAATTAAAAGGAGCTTTCACAGCTAATTAAATTTGGATGCCACTATTCTAATGCTCTAGCCTCACAAAGCAATCATATATTTAAGGAGATCCATAAGTCTTATGATTAGTACTACAGATTGAATCAACAAAATAACATCTCAGAATGGCAACCCAGAAAATGGGGTGGATGGGTCATTGACTATAAATATTAATAGCTTGTTATGAAATATTAAGGAAAGTTACATTTTTAAAAGCCTGAAACAATTGCTGAAATGTCAAGATCTGGCTGAGTGAAAAGCTGAACAAAAAGACCAGTTCAGCAACTTAAGCTAGACTGGGAAATGTGAATTAAACACAACAACTTTTCATTACAACAGCACATGATTTTTTTATTTTTTTAAAAAATGTTCCAATTTAATCTTGGTTTAATCTCTTGCCCAGTTATAGAAATACGTCAATGTTCAGCAATTTTAGCATACCTCAAACTGGCTGCTGAGATTTGTGTGCACTGTAGAAATCTGGTAAAAAGAAATACCAGTTGAATACTTTAAATGACTTTCTTTCAGCATGGAGCATGCTACACCTGTGTAGATCTACCAAGCTGAAGGAAGAGCAGATGGGCTAATGGAAAGGATAAGAGTGAGAAAGTCATGGTTGGATGGAGCTGATGAGGTATTCCAGAAAAGAAAAGATGAGGAATGTAAAGAATAAATGAATAAATCAGTATATGAATATGGTGGAAATAAAAATGACTTGTAAGAACAAAAAGATACAGAGAGATATAGTGAATGGTATTGGTGTAAACTAAATTTCTTTCTTATCTCATGTCTTTAATTTCTTTTACTTGCTGTTTCTTTACTTCTTTTCTGCACCTTATAGTTGCTTACTCTGAAAGGAGAATGGCATGATATGTAATGCAGGTGTTGTACTATAGTTTCAAAACACATAATACAACTCTCTCTCTCTCACTCACTCACTCTCACTCACTCTCTCTCTCTCTCTGTCACACACACATACACATCATTCAGATAGGGGTTCCTGCAGGAGAATAAAAAAAAATCAAAATGGTGACTACAACCATCATATATACCACCCATGGTTACTTTGCATGAGATGGATATCTATATAAAATAAAAAAATGAAATAAAAATAAATTGAGGACCCACACCATTTTAATATAAAAAGCAGATTTAATTGCATAGCCATGGTTGTCTTCTGTAGATGGCCCTGCCTTCAGAATGATTCTTATTTTTGTTAATGTTTTTTAAAATGCTGGGTCAGAAAAGGCAGATGAAATAATATTTGTTGAAGCTAAGATTTTTTACATATCCAGCAATTATGAAAATGTCAGATCATGTTACCAGCTGTTTTCCTCTGCCCCCCCCATCTGAGGATGATGTTTCTTCAGAAAACACAGACGGACTTACTTCAAAGTAAACTTGAATATTAAATCATTAGGTAAAGGTAAAGGTTCCCCTCACATATATGTGCTAGTCATTCCCGACTATAGGGGGCGGTGCTCATCTCCGTTTCAAAGCCGAAGAGCCAGCGCTGTCTGAAGACGTCTCTGTGGTCATGTGGCCGATATGACTAAACGCCAAAGGCACACAGAATGCTGTTACCTTCCCACCAAAGGTGGTCCCTATTTTTCTACTTGCATTTTTACATGCTTTTGAACTGCTAGGTTGGCAGAAGCTGAGGCAAGTAATGGGAGCTCACCCCATTACGCAGCACTAGGGATTCAAACTGCCGAACTGCAGACCTTTTGATCGACAAGCTCAGCATGTTAGCCACTGAGCCACTGCGTCCCTTATTTCTTTTAAATAATTAAATAAAGATATATTCCTTTAAAAAATGAAAGACCATATGATGCTGTTGTTTTATGCATCATTATAAAATGAGCTAGTGATATTAACTTTACTTAAAGAAAGATAAAATTAATATTACTTTTAACATGCAATGTAACAGAAGACCATACTATCTTTATTAGAAGCAGGGGTTCAAATATTTCTTTACTCATACCATTCAGTGATCGCAATTACCCCTGCATTCATCGTAGTTATTTTCACATGAGGTGGTTTTTTTTAGTAAGTAATCACTCTGCCTCAATCATATTATCATCTTCCGTTTTTCCTCTTGTTTTTAATTCCAAATCTTTTCCCCATTTTCTTACCCAGAGAAAAATTCATAACTTTGCTGATAGAACTAGTCCTTTATCTGAAAGTATTATTAAGCCTGTAGCTTTATGTACACTGTTTGAAAGAAGGTTACCTACTACATGCTTTCAAAACAAGTCCCTAAATGAATAGAGGGACCTACAGTGGAAAAATGGATTTTGAAACTTAATGGAGCTAGCTGAGAGGTTGAAATTGACTGCTTTGCTTAGAGAGTGTAACCTGAATAAATTTCTTGTGACTTTGAGACCAAGACCTTTTATTTCAAGAAAAGGAGAAGAAGAAGAAAAACTTTTGACTTAGGGATTTGAGGATAAAATTAGATCTGACTGAAGAAATATGTGGTTAGGGCTACAGTTAGATTTTTTAAAAAATATATGGTTGTTCTTATTTGACAATTTACTATGTATTAGATTAAAATTAGGAGAGGAGTATAATGTGAATATTGGCTTTTTAGAGTGTTGACTACTGCTATTATAAGATAGCCTAAATGTTAAATATTCATTTAAATAGAGAGGTATTACTGCCTTTCTGATGAAAAAAAAGTTGGCGTTCACTTTTGTTTTATACTTGTTCAATGTATCTTTTGACATTCACTATCCTGTTATTCCCCTCCCCTTTTTCATTTTTATTTTAGTTTATATTATAATGCTTGTTTGTAAAATAGAATAGAGACATTTGCAAAAAATTAACAAACTCATATATGGTGTGATAATATGAAATAACAAGGAGAAATACTTTTTTTTTGTCCTTACACTAATCTCTTATGGTCAGTGCTGAATCCCCATTCTCAATTACATTGGCAGCCTATGATAAAAAAAAATGAAATAAGAAAAGTTTGTGTATCTTGATAGGCTGGAGGGAGAAAATTTAAAATTTGCATATGCTGGTAGAAAATTGGTGGACAGCATGTAGTCAGCTGCAAGGAATAAATACCTATTGAGAAAAAGTTTAAATAGCAATGTGCAAGGGTGTACCTTTGACAGTTTATTATATGAAAGTGAGATTTAGGACTGTCGGGAGAAACATAAAAGTCGAATACAGTGCAAATGGGATCTTAAGCACTATGTGTGATAAAACAGGAAACAATGAGGTCAAGAATGAATGGCTGCTGAATGAATGTGGATTGAATATGAACATGAATGACAAATATGAAAGAAGCATATTGAAGTGGTGTGGAGAGAGTGAATAAGGATCAAATCACAAAATTAATATCTGAAAGAAGAGTGAATGGGCTAACGGGAAGAATAAGACTGAGAAAGTCATGGTTGGATGGAGCTGATGAGGTATTCCAGAAAAGAAAGATGAGGAATGTAAAGGACAAAAGGCAATGAATAAATCAGTACATGAACATGGTGGAAATAAGAATGACTTGTAAGGACAGAAAGATACAGAGAGATATAGTGAATGGTACAGGTGTAAACTAAATTTCTTTCTTCTTATCTCATGTCTTTAATTTCTTTTATTTGCTGTTTCTTTACTCTTTCTCTGCACCTTGTATATCGTTGCTCACTCTTAAAGGAGAATAACGTAATAGGTATTGCAGGTGTGTACTATAGTTTCAAAACACATAACAATACAATTTGTTTTGGAATATCTGAAGTAAAGAGAAAGTTATAATAGCTCTTAGCACATCTCTTCTGTTTTATGTAAACTACATACTTGAATGGCATTTGATTTTCCCTGCTTGTTTTTTAAAAGACAGGAAAGGATATTTCCATCAGCTGGACTACTATTGCCTAATTCTAGATTGTTTGATATGTGTTACTACTCATAAGATACGTTTCATAGAGGGAAGAAAATGAATATAAGATGCTAAGTCATAGATTACTTAATTACAATTGAATAAACATTTGACAACGTCATTCAACACATTGACATAAAATTAAACAAGCCACTTAGGAGAGGCATGTAAAAACCTTATGTGGAAATTAAAGTTGTTTTAAAACCTATTGAGTTTTAAAGAGTCAGGCAATCTAAAATCTGCCATCAAGTTTTGGAAAAGGCAGGACTCATAAATGAAGATTATTTTTTTCATCCAGCTGGTGACTAAATATCTGGACCACCACTAGATAATTGTTTTCTGTATATCTTCATTATCATCTAAATCATCTAGATTCTTTTGCAGCCTTGATTTTACAGCCCAAACTATAACTGGAGTTTTATAATACAGAGCCATCACTCTTCCTTTTGCTGTTAGATCACATTATACAAATGAAGTATGAAAATATCAGAAGGTTGTGATAGTCCAGGAATAACTTTCATTTAAGGGAAGCTCTTTAGCATTATTTCCAGAAATGGACAGGAAACCTGAAAGCCAGTCTAGTTAATGATCTGTTAACTGAGTAAATTAGGTTTGAGTCCCCATTTGAGTAAGAAGTTCACTGTGTGACTTTCAACTAGTCATTCCCCCTTATCCTCCATATAAGGTGTCCTAACTTTTTGCAGTGAAGGCAGAATACATTGATGTGGGATTCAACAATCAAATTGAGACACTTTCGGATAGGAAACATTTAAATAACTTCACCCTATTACAATGAGGCTTACATTCTTTCCAATTTAGAATTAAGTAACAATAAGTTTTATTCCAAAAAGGGAACGTGGTGGCTCAATGGCTAAGATACTGAGCTTGTCGATCGAGAGTTCAGCAGTTTGAATCCCTAGTGCCACATAATGGGGTGAGCTCCCATTCCTTGTCCCAGCTTCTGCCAACCTAGCAGTTTGAAAGCACGTAAATGCAAGTAGAAAAATAGGGATCACCTTTGGTGGGAAGGTAACAGCGTTCCATGCGCCTTTGGCAATTAGTCATGCTGACCACATGACCACAGAGATGTCTTCAAACAGCGCTGGCTCTTTGGCTTTGAAACGGAGATGAGCACCGCCCCCTAGATTTGGGAATGACTAGCACATATGTGCGAGGGAAATCTTTACCTTTACCTTTATCTTAAGTTTCATCCCACATTGTGAAGCAATTCCCTTCTTTGACTTTTAAGAAGGAAAGGAGGGACACTAGACAAGGTTTAGTAGAGATAATGACTGACCAAATTAGGTCTTATCACTAAGGGAAAATAATAGCAAAAGAAAATAATATTGTCCCAGTTATCATAGGTTCTCAAACTACAAATTTGTAATTCCTGTGCTTCCCAAATTTGTTTTCCCTAGCGAGCCACATCTATCTGTACCATTTTCTCAAAAGAAATATGAATCTTGATACTTTGGAATGTTTTCATTATAGATAGGTCTGCAATAACTTATAGAACTTGGGGCCAGCCAGATAGAAACATAAATGGGGAAGCTCCATATTTATGGACACTCAAGATATCTGCCATGCTTCTGCATATGTACCACACTTCTTCATCTGATTTCGTTCACTAAGAATGAAATTAGCAATATATTAGCATGTCTTCATTTTACTTCAGTATAGAAAGGAGCAGATTCCTGGTTCATTTAATCATGCCTTTATACTATTTTACTGTTCTTGGATCAAGTAGTAGATATGCTACAGAAGTTATACTTTCTGAATGTTGAACAGCAAAGAATCCTAGCAAAGTGTACTCTTCAGCAGTTTCTATTTGGGATATATTTCTCTTATATAACCAGTACAGTATTTTTTTTCCTGGCTAATCCTAACATTTCTTAACAGTTTCTTTAGGCCATAAGTCTGAAAAACAGGCTTTGTGCTCCTGGGTTTTCAGACATATTCAGTTTTTGTAAAAGGAGATTAAAATTGCACTAGAAAGTAATGGCAAAAGTTCAGTAGATGTGCCTCAGGTGAAATCTCCAGATAATAAGAAAACCAGTTCAAAGACTTCGGTAAGTTAACAGCCAATCCCAAAAGGTATTAAGTGATAACCTTTTTTTTTCCCCAGAGAAGTTGACAACTTGTTTATTATTACAATTTTCTGTATAGTAAACTGTACAGAACTGTATAGTAAACTGTACAGAACTGTATAGTAAACTGTACAGTATGGTAACAGTTTGGAAAGGAAATAGCCCATATATATATAGTGTATATACATATACATATAGTGTATAGTGTATATACATATACATATATGTATGTATATGTATATTTGTGTGTATGTGTATGTGTATGTGTATATGTATATCAGGGGTGGGTTCTACTTACCTTTACTACTGGTTTGCAATGGGGCCGCGTGTGCGTGCGAGTGAAGCAAGTGCGAGTGAGCGCTCTTTTGCGCATGCGCGGAAGCATTTTGATGATGTCGGGGTCAGTGGGCAGAGCCTCCTGCCAGTTTTACTACCAGTTCTATAGAACCGGTGCGAACCAGGGGCAACCCACCACTGGTGTATATGTATATGTATATTAAACCAAAGCAAAGTAAACATATGCTGTACTTTATTAGCCATACTTATTTTAGAGGTATGCAGAATATTGTATTAGAAAAATTGCATATTGAAGCCAATGTATTCATGGCTGGAGTCACGAGTGCTTGAAGGGAAATAATGTGATTACTAAAATGTAAACTGCAGACATATACAATTTGGAAACAATAACAGAGAATAGAGTTGCAATTGTATTCCTTCACATATACAGTTAATGGCTATTTTTGTTAATGTTGATACAGTTTTACAAAGGAATTATTGAGTCTGTAATCTGTATTTCTATAACTGGCTTGGTACAGCAACCAAACAGGACAAAGACGGACTCCAATAGATAGTTAAGACTGCAGAAACAACAATTGCAACCAGCCTGCCTTTCATAGAAGAACTGTATATTGTGAGAGCCAGAAGGAGGGCTGAGAAGATATCTACAGACTACCAATATCCTGGAAATATACTGTTTCAACTCCTCCCCTTGAAATGGAACTACAATGCCCTGCATGCCAAAACAACTAGACACAGGGACATTTTTCCCCTCACATCATTAACCTGCAGAATATTTAATTCTCACAGTGCTATCTAATGTCCATGTATATTTGCCCATGGATGGTAATATGGATGTAGTATTATCACTTATCCTTCTTATTATCTTCTTTACTCTTCCTTCTTATTTCTATTCTGTTCTATTCTATTCTATTCTATTCTATTCTATTCTATTCTATTCTATTCTATTCTATTCATGATGTAATTATTAATTAATCACTTTAAGAACATTGCTTTAAGAAAACCACTTGTCCTCAACTGAGGACAACAGATGAATGGATTGTCCTTATTTGGAACAATAGAAAATTTAGAATATGTTAGGGCTTATGAATGCAGAGGAAATTTCTTCTGGCTGAGTTCTTGGGATTTTGACTGCTAGAGAAATTCATGATGGGATGAATGCTAATCTGAATGAAAGTTTGGTAATGCCCTTCCCGCGTGCCCTCAAAAAATCTGCAAAGATTTGGAGATTACATTTATGGGTTTTTAAAAAATGTGTAAGTTAGTCAAGGGATCTCTTCATTTTGTTAACCTTTCAACATCCCAGCAGACGTACAGCAGAGATATCTCTGCAGTGTTGTTGAGATTTTTGTGCTCAAATGGTTATTCTAGAAAGCACTAGAGAAGAAAAGAAACCTTTGTCCAAACAGCTTTCTAGCATGCTGGGCCTTTCAACGTTTAAAGAAAGCACCAAGAGGTTTCTTAGCTATTTCATGCAATATCCAACTGTCTCATCCAATCTGAAAAATGTATTTTTAGGATGCCAGCATTACCACTGTTGAGAAGTCATTTCACCAATAAATAACAATTCTGAAACCTATATTCTTATATTTTCTTAGGATTTTTTAAAAATCCAAAGGAAAGGAAAGTTGACCTCTAAAACTTCCTTGGAAGATAATCTTGTTTTGTTTTTGCTGCTACTTAGCATAGAAATCTAATAGGGATATATTTTTTGCTGTTATTATCTACCACAATTGAAATGTATCCACCTGGTTTTTGAACAAATGTGAAAATGTTAAAAAATATTTTAAAAATAAGAAATGACTCTCTCTCTGTGCCACTCAAAGAACCGAAAAGGCCTTGAGATCTTGAGAGAACAAAGGGGAAGCCTGAAGCACTGAAAAATTAGTTGACTACACAGATATGCACTTTTAAGCACTCTACTTAAATGGGCAAATCTACTGGTTTTGTTTCCAACTCATTTGTGCATTTTGTCAGGTTCTTATTATCAAACAGAGTCAGTGCACATTTCCTTATCTAGATATTACAGAATTAATATTTTAGTAAGGTTCTAGGAAGAATATAAATTCAGTCCTCTGAACAAGTTCTTTCTAAGTAAACCACATTAAATACCATAGAATTTCTCATGAAATATACTTGTAATTATCCTTCTATAAAAGGTATGGTATGAAAAGATACAAACACAAGCTAAAAGGCAGGAGTGAGCTTTGCTTAGTTGTTACAGAAAAGGAGTTTATATTCAGCTCTTGCACCTAATCACAGGGTTTTTTTTTGTCATGTCATCCTTTGTCCAACAACAATGTACAAAATGTATATACAGTATTTTATATTACTTTAATTTTCATGTTCTCTTACACAAATTGACATGAAGGAAGTCTTTTATTTATGTCATTGGTACTGTGAAAATATCTATAGACCCCTCACATCCTGGACATAAATTGTTTTAACTTCTACCCTCAAAATGACACTATAGGGCACTGCACACCAATACAACTAGACATAAGAACAGTTTTTTCCTGAATGCCATCACTCTGCTTAACAACTAATTTCTATTCTATTCTGTGCCCCTAATTTAAGTATTTTAATGCATCAAATTATTATAAATTCTCAATCCATTAGACTCTGATGAACTGACAAAATCTATGGGGGGGGAAGATTCTTAAGAATTTACAAAATTAAACATACACAAACAGACAGCCCATGTGAGAAAATAAGTTTGTTCCATTCATGGGGCAAATACATTGTAACATGGGATTTGGGCTCAGCTGTTCTAGGTCCAACTGAATTAAAACCCAGATTTGTTTTTTGTTTCAGAGATCCTAAGTAAAAATATTAACATATTTGAAGATGGTGAAACTAGCCTTCAGGAGGCTTATTCCTTTTAATTTTCTTATATAGAACACACTAATGTAGCTCTGCACTGATAATCACGTCTTTCCTTTGAAAAGGGTGGTTTTCTTTTAGAGAGTTTTATTTTTACTTTTCAGACAGAAGACAATGTTTCTTACCTTAAGCAGCAGCTGCCACAATGACTGCACCCAATTGTATTGGAGGCAGTTAGTTCTGCCACTACTTTTAATTTTTCTACCTAAAGTGATGGGGATATTCACAGGGGATAAAAGGATTTGCTTTAAAGGAAAACCTAAATGAGCTTTCCAGTTTTGAACTTTTTTCTTTGTCTACTCTTTTTATTGTGGTTTTCACTTTTACTCCCGATTTTTCATTCATGCATTTCCTCCAAGTTCTTTTTTTAAAAAATAAGATAGATAACTTCAATCATTCTTGCCTACTGAGGGTTAATTATGGTCTAGTTCATGTCTACAAGTATATCTCTTGATCTCACAGCTTGATTACTGAGTTTTGCAAGGCATCTCTACATGATGGTACAGGCAAGAATTTCTCTCCAAACCTCAATAGCTATCTATTATGGAGATAGCATTGTGCAAAAACATTGATAACTTATGATAACCTATGTTTTGCCTCATTGCAGTTTGCAAAAAAGCCAAAACTGTCTAAAAGATTTTGGGGGGGAGAAATTGTCCCCCTCAGAACGGGCTCGCAATTTGGGTGTCCTCCTAGACTCACAGCTAAGATTAGAGCAACATCTGACAGCTGTGACTAAGGGGACCTTTGCACAGGTTCACCTGGTGCATCAATTGTGACCCTACTTGGATTGGGAGGCTCTCCTCACAGTCACTCATGCCCTTGTCACTGCACGGTTAGATTATTGCAATGCGCTCTACATGGGGCTACCCTTGAAAAGTGTTCGGAGACTATAGTTGGTCCAGAATGCAGCCGCATGAGCTATCGTGGGTACACCTAGATACACCCACATTACACCAATTCTCCATGAGCTGCACTGGCTCCCTATTGGTCTCCGGGCACAATTCAAGGTGTTGGTTATTATCTTTAAAGCCCTACATGGCCCAGGGCCAGGTTATCTTCAAGACCACCTTCTACCACATAGCTCCCAGTGACCAGTAAGATCCCACAGAGTTGGTTTCCTCTGGGTCCCGTCAGCTAAACAATGCCCACTGGTGGGCACACGGGGGAGGGCCTTCTCTGTGGCTGCCCCAGCTCTCTGGAACCAGTTACCTTCAGAGGTCCAAACCACCCCCACCCTATTGGCCTTCCAAAAAGCGGTGAAGACCTGGCTTTTCCGGCAGGCCTGGGGCCATTGATCTCGCTGTTGCGATCTTGTGAGATCCAGCCATGAATGGTATGAATGGGTTTTAATGTTTTAATTTTTAAATGTTTTTATAATGGTTTTTTTTAAATGCATTATAAGCTGCTCTGAGTCTCCGGAGAAAGACGGCATATAAATTGAACTAATAAATTGAACTAATAAATAAAATCACCAGTTGTATTATATTGTCAATACAGAATAACAGGGGAAGGAATCGTGGAGGTCTTCTTAGTCCAAACCTAGAGGTCTTCTTGCTCAGGCAGGAAACCCTATACCAGTGAGGGCTAACCTTTTCATGTGCCAAAAGTGAGGGGAGCTCGGGGGGGGGGGTTGCACACGCACATGCCCACACCCCTAATTCAATGTGCCCTGGCCCATTTGCTGACTTCTGGTGGGACCAGAAGGTCCATTTTTCACTCTCCCCAGGCTCCAGAGCCTTTCTAGGATCCTGGGGAGGGTGAAAACGCCTCCCCCCCCCCAGAGGCCCTTTGAAGGCCAGAAATGGCCTGTTTTCTGACTTCCGGTGGGCCCAGAAGGCCCAAAAATCTGCTGGCCGGTGTGCACATGCATGCTGGAGTTGAGCTAGGGCAACGCTCGCGTGCCCACCAATATGGCTCCGCGTGCCATCTGTGGCACGCATGCCATAGGTTCACCATCACGGCACTATATCATTTCAGACAAATAGTTGTTCAATCTCTTTTTAAAAACTTCCAGTGTTGGAGCATTCACAACTGTGAGATTGATCTGTCTTCCAGGAAAAGGACTGGAATTTATAGTCAAATAGTTATGGCTGAGAAGTCCTTGGTGCTGTCTGAGCTTGGTTATTTTCTTGCAGATGTTTCATTACCCAAAGTAATGGGTATTACCTAATCTGGATAATAAAATATCTGCAAGAAAACAACCAAGGATCCCTCATTTCAACCCTGGGCTACAAATATTCTCCTTTATTGGTAACATTTATGATTCCTTATGACCAGGTAATGGTACTATAGGAATACACATGCACACATTTTTAATCATTTCATAGGCAGTACATTGAGTTTAAGGATGTGGGCACCAGCAAACATCATCTGAGGTGTCACCTGGAGGATAGAAGGTGGTGATGGCATCAGGAACTACTAAGTCACTAACCAAAGCAAGAATAGACAAAGACTTTTGAAATAAAAGATTTGAAACCTCTAGTCTTTCATGTTATAGTTTTGGCTAGGGTTTCCAGTATGTAAGTGGAAAATAAAAAGTTTGAGGAATGGGTGCTTACAAATAGGTTAGTTTGTGCTAAGTTTGCTTTCAGTAGAGTGCTAACCCCATGCATATTAGGAATCTGTACAACATCCAGTTAGGTACAAAACAAGAAAATACATCTTTAGGAGATAAGTGTGTGATCTATTTCAAGCAAATAGTCATGGAAATTTGCATCACACTAGGGGGAAGGAAACATGCTCACCGTAGCCTAAAACACCAAGTAACAGGTGATCCAAGCCATGAATCCTTAAGTCACTGACATACATATGAGAAGAACTTTGTAGGTAAAAGAAAAAAATATATACTTCTTTAAAATTGGAATGGCTAAATATATATTTAAAGTGCCTCCCATCATTAAGATAAAACCTTACTATGGTATTTTTGTACCATCTTTAGTGGATCTTGAGTCACTATGATTGTACAATTGGCAGCCCAGTTACCTTTAAAGGAAAAGAAAATCTCCTGGTGCAAGAACACTGAAATGTTTGGTTATTAGTCATGGTGTTTCTCTCTTACCCCTACCACATACAGTATATGTCCAAGAAGTCTATTGTTTTCAGAATACAAGATAACGTAACATTGTAGCTGTAAGAAGCGTATCTAACAAGTTCAAATTCTATGCAAAATAGCAGAATAGTAAAGTGGAAGTTAATCTGCATAGGATCTAATTCCTCTTCAAGCTCTTCAAACTGAGGACAAATGAAAGTCAGGAAGAAAATAAGCAATGAAGCTAAAAGAATTTCATTGCTGTAAATACCTTGGGCCATTGGGAAGTTTATTCCCTCCTCCCTAAAAACAACACTCTCAAGAAATGTTTCTTAGGTCACCCATGGAGATCATGGTCAGAAATGTTGAAAGATGTTGCTGATCATTTCCCAGAGGTTTTCAAGCTTTTAGTAGGTTTCCATGTTCCACAAATTATATGAGTTTGCAAAATGAATAAGGGATTTCACAATCAGAGAATTGACAGCAATGGCAGACGAACATTCATAAAAAGCTGATTGCTCACAATATACTTTAATGATAGGTACCACCATGAGATGTGATCTAGGATGTGTATTTCATTAAAGGGAGAAGAGATGTACAGATCTGTCTGATAACCCTGGATAGCTGAGAATATGTGCTTGTAAAAATAAGGATTTCAATACATTGTAGCCTCAGTTGAAATACAAAAGGCAGCCCAAAGACATATGTCTAGCCCTACCCAAATATCTATTTTACTCAACACCTGCTGTTCAATGGCACCACCCAAAACTGATTTTTCTCTTACATTTTTAGCATAGGGATTGTTCTATACTTATCCAAGAACCCAATTTGCAGAAAAGTAAAGGGTCAGGTTGCTTTCTATTAAAAAAATATAATGACAATAAAGCGGTATTAAAGGTAAGCGTTCCCCTCGCACATATGTGCTAGTCATTCCCGACTCTAGGGGGTGGTGCTCATCTCCATTTCAAAGCCAAATAGCTAGTGCTGTCCGAAGATGTCTCTGTGGTCATGTGGCCGGCATGACTAAATGCCAAAGGTACACAGAACACTTTTACCTTCCCACCAAAGGTGGTCCCTATTTGACTACTTGCATTTTTTATGTGCTTTTGAACTGCTAGGTTGGCAGAAGCTGGGACAAGTAACGGGAGCTCACCCCATTACATGGCACTAGGGATTCAAACCACTGAACTACCAACCTTTCGATCGACAAGCTCAGCATCTTAGCCACTGAGCCACCACGTCCCTAAAAGTGGTATTAGATAAGGCTATATTTCCAGTTTTAACAATGGGGAGAATATTTTACAAGTAACAATTTGCCCATCTTTCCTACAATAGTCAGATTCACACATCTAAAGCTACACATCCAAACAGTGTTATTTCAAAGTAGGGCAGGTTTTGAGAAATTATCATAAGTGTTGTCAACAACTTTAAGAATAACCAAAGACTGTAAAAAAACAACTTGCATCCTCAGACATTCTTCCTTCCCAGGGAGGGCAGGGAGCTCCAGGGAGAGAGAAAAGATGCAGGTATCCACTAGTTACAAGTGAAAGATATCCGAAGGGTACAATAAAATAAGCTGATTGTGGAGCTGGATAGGAAGAATGTTTGAGGATGCAAGTTGGTGTTGTCCAGTTCTTGGTTATTCTTAAAGTTGTTGGCTGCCCTTATGATCTCTTAACCTGTCATACTTTCAAATAATATTGTTTGAATGTGTCGCTTTTAGATGTGTGAATCTGATTATTGTCAGAAACATGGTCACATTTTTTCAAAAAATGTATAGATGAAATGAAAGACCAGCTCTCCTTTTTTGTGACTCCAAAGGAAGATTTGGTCCAGATGACATCCGACTTTTTTTCACAGAGGGCAGGTCACGAAAGTGCCAGTGATAGCTGAGATGTTTTGTTCTACCCAAGTAAAAATAAAGTAAAAGAAAGTAAGTACAAAGAATTAAACAATCAGAAATGAAAGAATTATTATTGACCTTTATATACTAGTTATATTCTATTACTATACTAATAGAATTATTATATACTTTTGTGGAGTCCCAAATAGTTTTTTTTTTTCTCTGACCATTGGGGGGGAAAATCTCTTCTAGATTAGCAAAACCAATATTTCTCTTTTGTTTTACACTGTTATTGCTTGCCAAGGAAAAACAGTCATTAGACACAGGACATTAATGACATTTTGCTTAGTCAGATACTGTAGAGAAAAATGTTTGCATAGTCTATTACAAATTATGAGGCAAGATTGGACAAACTAGGATTTTATTTTAACCCTCTTGTAGTCTAAATTGGATTGGATTGTCAAATTTTCTATGGCAAACTGCTGCAATTTCACAATGATTTCTGTTGTGGAAGTTTTTAAAAAATGACATAACCATTCACAGTAACAAAATAACCGCCAAATTAAAATTGTGTGGCCTTGGGTCACAAAAAATAATAGGGAAGAAGGTGCAATTCTTCAGATCTAAATTTTCTTGGCACATTCCAATGTCTTTGCTTCTGTCCTCTGAATTCCCAGGGTGGACCCATAGGTGTCTACTGAGGAAGGTACAGGGGGCCCATGATTAAATGTGTAATGAGACATAGTAACACAACTTCTTCCCCTTTCATATTTGCATATGACATTGTAATGCTAGAATCAAATTGCAGAGATTGCATTCTGAGATTACGATATATGTTACATTTGGTATCACTATAGTTAGGAAAGAATGCATCTTTCATCTGTTGATTTATAGGAGTACAGCAAGAGAGTTGTCATGTTTCTATTTCAGATAAATTTAATCTTGCAGTGAAAACAAATAATCTTTTGGGAACAAATAGATTAACAAATCTGTTATATAATTGAGTAAGTCAGCAAACATTTATAATACACCATGCTAATTTGTAACAGTTACATTTAAGCTTGTCTGATCTTTCAGGGGATCTGCTAAAAGCAGTTGTTTGTTTGGAAGTTCTTAAAGGCCAACAACTAAAAGGAAAGGATTGATTGATTGATTGATTGATTGATTGAATGAATGAATGAATGAATTGGCTGTCCAATGCCATAAAATGAGTGGTTTCCACTGTTAAATAACAATAGCATGTTAGTAGTAAATAAAGACTAGTAGTGGATAAAATTGTAGGGTTCTTTAATCTGGAATTTCATTCAGCAGAACCAAGTGGTTATGCACAGCAAACCACACCATTCAGCCCTTTTAACATCATCAACAATGCACGATTGCTTTCTTGTGCAGAAACTTCATGGGAGCATGAGATCTAGGTTTTATCAACAGACTGTTGATCATCTGCAGAAACCAGTGCAAGCATGAAAAGCAATGTGATTTCAGACATTTCTGCTGAATCTGTTTATAAGCTCTCAGATCCCTGAAAGTCAGTTCATCCCTGGGCCCAAACCTATCAGGTCTTCTGAAATATGCTATTAAAATCTATACAGCTCAGTGCGATCGCATTAAAGTCCCTACACTATTATTAAAGTCATTGAAGTGATAGCAAACCTCATTGTACTTATAGACTTCCAGGGAGATGCAAGAAATTTCTGATTCAAAACATGTCACTCAAATGGGAAATTCTGCATTTCCCTATTTTCAGGGCCATCGTAAAACGTATTGTATTAAGATCAAATGCCATTTCCATTCTAGCTGTAATAGTCAGGCCTTCCAAGAACAGATAATGTTTCATTAATAATTAGAAATCAAAGAGATCTTTGAATTAATTTTAGGCAACGTACACTGAACATTTGTATAGAATTTAGAAAATGCAAATCTATGCATATATGCACACATATGCATACCACAGAGAGAGACGCTGATATATTTGTAATATGGTAATATAATTTAGAAACTTTTGAAGGCTTGCACCAGAAGGCAAGACAAGAAGCAATGGATAGAAATTAATCAAGGAGAGAAAAAAACAAACAACTAAGGAGAAATTTCTTGACAGTGAGAACAATTAACTTGTGGAATGGCTTGCCTTCAGAAGTTGTGGGTGCTCCATCACTGGAGGCTTTCAAGAAGAGCCTGGACAGTCAGTTGTCTGGAATGGTATAGGGCAGTGATGGCTAACCTTTTTGCCATCACAGCAAAAGCGGGGGGGGGAGCTCAGGGGGCAGGGGGTTGCGCGTATGTATGCCCACATCCATAATTCAATGCCCCCCCAGGTCCTGCCCACCCACACATGCACGCACGACACCCCCCCTGCACTCCCCTGCGCATGCATGCATGACCCTCCACACCCCATTTTGGGCCTAGCAGGCCTCCCTGAAGCCTCTGGAGGTCAGAAACAGCCCATTTTCAGACTTCCAGTAGGCCCGGTACGCCTGTTTTTCACTCTCCCAAGGCTCCAGAGGCTTTCTTAGAGCCTGGGGCGGGCAAAAATGGCCTCCCCCATCCCCCTGGAGGTCCTCCAGAGGCCAAAAATGCCCTCACAGAGCCTCTGTGTGAGGCCTGTACTTACCTGGCATCCAAAATGGGCTGAGTGGAGACTCCCGGGAGGGAAGGGGTGGCAAGGGCAGGGCCAGCTGAAAATCAGCTGGGCGGCATGCACATGGGCGCTGGAGCTGAGCTAGGGCAACAGCTTGCGTGGCCGCAGATATGGCTACGCATGCCACCTGTGGCACATATGCCATAGGTTCACCTTCATGGGTATAGGGTTTCCTGCTTGAGCAGGGGGTTAGACTAGAAGACCTCCAAAGTCCCTTCCAACTCTGTTATTCTGTTATTGTTGCTCAACAATCTATTTAGACTCAGATGGAGAATTCCTGATGCAAAATTCCAATTCAGGCAGGAATCTTAGGAGTGGCTTTATTATGGATATCCAAGCCAAAGAAAAGGGAAAGGGAAAGGAAAAGGGAAAAGGGAAAAGGGAAAAGGGAAAAGGGAAAAGGGAAA
>WNWU01000053.1:2572113-2596210 GCA_012654045.1 Ptyas mucosa
TCTCTCTCTCTCTCTCTCTCTCTCTCTCTCTCTCTCTCTCTCTCTCTCTCTCTCTCTCTCTTTCTCTCTCTCTCTCTCTCTGTGTGTGTGTGTGTGTACGTTTGTGTGTGTGTGTTCAAGCACAGAAAAATTATTTGGCTATTCAAACATATACAATTGTCAGTTCTTTAAGGTACATCAGACTAAAAAACCAAAATAATGCAGGCCAATATTATTTGTATTATAAACACTGAGTAACAAAATCTTGCATGTCTGAATGTCTTTCCCACTGCCTCCCTTCATGAGAACTAGGGAGGATGAAATATGAGATGTTTTCTCAGGTTGCAGTTCTGCCCTGGGTTCAGGTTTCTTTTATCTGACTGTTGTTTCCATAGGACTTCCTCATTTCTTTCAAGGCAATCAACATGCATATTCTCTTCCCATACAAGCTAGGGGGTAACAAAGTCCCTAACTTAAGTCAACTTAACTCAACCTAAGGTAACTTAAGTCAACTTAACTCAACCTAAGGTAACTTAAGTCAACTTAACTCAACCTAAGGTAACTTAAGTCAACCTAAGGCAACTTAAGGTAACTTAAGTCAATTTAAGTCAACAAAGAGTGACTGATCTAATTGTTGTTCACAGATAACTGAAGTTGTGGATCTAAGCTTCTCTATTCCATTATAGCATTTTGACAATTACAACACACTGGTTGCATTTGTGAATTGGATCTAAAAGCAAAGCCAAAACAATATGTTCAATGTTTAAAATTCTGCTTCCTAAGTCAGGAAAGAACGTACAAATGTTTCAAGTGCAAATTAGAAGGGACACACTAGAATAGTTGGCTTGTCAGCATACCTCATTCTTCATCACAAAATTAATGTCTGGTGAGAGGTAAAACAAATTTTATATATCCATTTTAAAGCAGAAACTGAAGATATTAAAATAATGCTGAAGTAAGGCGAGTAAAATATATGCTCTGAGACATCACAAATGCAAGTTCAAGATGTAAATGTGAATTTTGGAGAGGTTTCCAGTGATTCATATGCTCATTAAGTCACACATTATTTCTAGTCTCTGAAGTCCTAGCTTATCATGACTCCAGAATGATTTGGTGATATTAGCTGCGCTCTATGTATTGCTCATATAACAGACTATTCTTTATCATTTGTCATTCTCCTGCCTTATTTGGAGGTGATCTCTGAATAGCTCCCTTCAGATCTTATTCTAATGACCCTTGATCAGGGATATTACCTTGAATAGTTAGTGGCACCTTACATTTTCCCAGAGTCAGCAGATTATGAATATGTCTTTTTTTTTTCTTTTTTCTTTTGGAAAACCAAAGTTTAATAGAAGAATTTTTTTTAGGTTTAACAAAAGAGAATGAATCACATTATATACTGTATGCATGAAGGAGAGAATGAGACCAATACAGATCCCATTTCAGGAACCAACAGCTTTTCATGGGAATAGGATTCAGAATCTTGAATATAAAACCGGTAGTAAAACTGGCAGGAGGCTCCGTCCACTGACCTGGACGTCGTCAGAAGTGATCTGCGCATGCACGATGCACATGGGCACGATGCAAACTGGTAGTAAAGGTAGGTAGAACCCACTCCTGATCTGGATGTCTTTAATTACTCCAGAATTTGAACTTAATCTGGTCTGCTCAAGGTAGTTGCTTTAAAATCTGGTTCATAGGGATAATTTGTATTTTATGTCCTCTGGGAAATAAGCAGAAGTCACTAAAAACAGTAGAGAACTTGGAGCTTAGCTAATCAGCTCAAGGTAGCAGTTTGGGAAGTGACTCATTAGGATAATCTCTGCATGTGTTACTATTCTGGGAACTGAACAGAATTCCCTGTCGGCAGCAAAGAACTTGAGCACTGGTCAGATCTGCTCTTTCAATTTGGGATTATCCATAATTTCTATAAATGAAGACATTGGTTGTATTTATTTATTTATTCATTTCATTTAATTATTCACTTGTAAGTGACATTTCTTTATTCTTAGTCCATCAAAAATGCATCTGAAACTTCTATTTTCTAGCTTTTATTCCAAACTACTTATATCTCGTTGCTTCTGGGTCCAGTGGTCAGGTATGGGTTAATCTTGCTCTCAATTAGTTGATTGAGTCTGCTAGCTGAGAAGCTCCACCCCTCTGCTTGCTTCCCAGCTTTCTGACTCAATCTGATTGAGAAGGACACGTTTGAGCTGAGCTCCTGCAAAAGGACTTCTTTTGCAAACTTTTTTTTTCCTTTTCCTACTCTGCTCCAGTTTCAGGTAGAGCTTTCCAGCAAGAAGGGGTTTGCTCCCGAATCCGCTGAACACCATAATTTGGTTTGGGTGAGAGCTGCAGGTTCCCTATTAGGTTGAGCCTAGCCCTCACTACAGCGAGAAGGGTTAACGCCCAAATCCGCTGATAATTGCAATTGCTGGAGTCATTCTCTGCGTGGGGAGCCTGGAGCGGCTTGCTGAAAGCCTAGCCTTTGCTGCTGCCTCCAATTTCATCCTAAGTGTAATTTTGCAGCAGGCACTTGCCACGTGGATCAGAGGCTTCGTTTCTGCAGGGACTTTCCTGTCTGCTTCCTGGAAGCAGCTGAGATTTGGGGCAGCTCTGTGGCAGAGATTTTGGCTCCGTGGGTGGACCAGGGTGCCTGGTCATCTCCTCTGAAGGCAGACAACTCTGGTGGCAAGTATTGGATGGGGGGGAGCCCTCCTTTGTTTATTGGTCGCCATTTCTACCCCCGGTGGCCATTTTGGACCGGCCATTTTGTTTCTGCCTTGTGGCTCCTTAGACAGATTCAGTTAACTGCTGGACTGCTAAGCCTTGCAAACCTTCCAGGAGGGTGGTTTAGCAGGGGTTTGGGCAATTATTTCCCAATCCTTTGGGTGTTAAGGGTTGTGGGTTCAAGTCCCACCAGAACCACATTTTTTCCTTGCAGGCTCGGAAGTTTCTTAGTCACCCTTGTTCCTCGAGACAAGATTGTGTCTCGTAAGCAGGCCAAGGCTCCCAAACAACGCCTTCAAGGCGAAGAATCAGAAGGCTCTGCCCCAGTTCCTGCTAAAAAGAGCAGGAAGACTCACCATGTGACTGGTTCGCCCAAAGCTTCTCATTCTGAATCCTCCTTGGCTAAGGAGGAATTGAGGCTTCACAAAGCAATAGAGAAGGCCATTCAAAAGGCGGCCAGGGAAGCTTCTTTACAGGAAAAGGCCATCATCAGTCCTCAGCCATCTGCCCCACCCAGGGTTTCTCCCCAGCCTCAAGGGGGTTCTCCTTTGCTCCGGGCCACTTCTTTGGCCTGGTCCCCGGATGGGGATCCCACATCAGCTGAAGCTAGGCAGGAGGTTGAGCCTTCTCTGTTTGGGGGGCAAACAGAGGCCATTCCCAGTCATGTGCCCCCTGAATCTATGGATCAGCCGCCACAATCAGGCGCGCCTATGATTGCAGAGCCATCAGGGCCTGAGGCATTAATTACACCTGCCCTGGCTTCTTTCAGCCAAGCAGCCATTAAAGAGGGGGTTAGACAAGAACTTCTTCAACGTACCTCCTCTTGGGTTTCTGAGCAAGCTTCTGCTCAGGTAGATGTAGAGGGGTCCATTATATCGGCTGATCAGGCCATAGCTCCAGAATCTGGGGATCTGAGGTCTGGCCATGCCAGAGCTACTTTGACTGGCTCCTATGATCAGGAGTCCCTAGGTGGCTCTGATCATCTGGATCAGGAGAAGTCAGAAGATGAGGATTTGGCCCCTGATCAACCGGCCTTCATTGGTCTCTTTAAACCACAATTATTTCATTCCCTGCTCCACAAGGCCAGGGCCACAACTGGTTTGGGGACTCCTAAGCCACAGTATGTGGCTTCTGGTGAGGGTGTATCTCCAGCGGTCCCTCTCTTTGAGGAACCTCCTGTGGAAACAGAGGAGATCCCGGGCCCCAAGATTTTTAGGGATTTATTACAGCGCCAATGGTCTTCTCCGGCTTCTGGTCCCAGCCCTAATGCACTGGACAGACGCATATATAATTTGGAACCTGAATTGGCTTCTCTATTACAGGTTCCTTCGGTAGATCAACCTGTAGCAGAGTTATCAGATTCATCTAATTTAGCGGGGGCCACCGGAAGACAACCTCCGCCCTGAGGATAGGCGTTTAGAGAATGCCTTGGTTAAGTCCCATCAGGCCACGGCCTGGTCGGTCAGATCGACCTTGGCCGCTTCCTTCTTTAATAGGGCATCTATCCTGTGGTTACGGCAATTACAAGCCCGTTTACTTATATCTGATTTACGGGCCCAGCAGGATATTAGCAAAGTTTTGGTAGCATTAGAATATTCAGCGGATGCTACTTTAAATACATCCCGCTTTGCAGCTAAAGCCATCGGCTCCTCCGTGACTGCCCGTCGTTTGCTGTGGCTGTGACAGTGGCAGGCTGATGCTAAATCTAAGTGGTACCTGGCGTCTTCCCCTTTTGGGGGACCCAAACTTTTCGGCGCATCTCTGGAGCCTCTTCTAGTGGAATCCAAGGACAAATGTCATATTCTGCCCAATTTGTCACGCAGGTCAGAGGCCAGGTCACGATCTTCCTTTTGTCCCTTTCGAAGTCAGGAAGGGGGTTTCACAGGGTCCCGTAGACAACGGTCATTCCACTCCAGACAATCCCGGGCCCAGGATCGTCAAGGCTTCTTCCCCTCGCCCTGAGGCCAATCTAGGCGGCCCTTCCGGGACGGCAAGGGGCAGGGTTTCCATGGTCCACGCTGATGGCTTGGCTGGGCTTCCCATTGGGGGTCGCCTGGCATCATTTGCCAGCCAATGGGAGGCTACCTCGTCGGACGCATGGGTCAGAGAGACTATCAGGTATGGTCTCTCTCTAGAGTTTCTCTCCATCCCTCCAGACAGATTTCTGAAATGCCCTATCTCGTGGGTCAGGGCCCCTTGGCGCCTGATGGCATCGGCCATTCAACATCTTCTCGAAATTCAGGCCATCGAACCAGTGCCTCGGGAGCAGCGCGGACTAGGCTACTATTCTCACCTGTTTGTGATTCAGAAGTCGTCCGGGGGATGGAGGGCAATTCTAGATCTCAAGTCCCTGAACTGCCGCATTGTCTATCGGCGGTTCAAAATGCAATCTCTCCAGATGATCTTAGAAGGTATCAGGGTCGGGGACTTCCTAACATCCATAGATCTAACAGAGGCATACCTGCATGTTCCCATACATCCCTCTTAACATCGGTTTCTCAGGTTTGCTTTCGAGACCAGTCACTACCAGTACAGGGCCCTTCCCTTCGGGTTGTCCTCGGCCCCCCGGGTGTTCACGAAGTTGATGTCCACCCTGGCAGGCCATCTCAGAATGCTGCCTATAAGGATGCAGTTCTATCTGGACAATCTCCTTATTCAATCATCATCAGAGCAGCTGGCCCAACAAGACCTGTTCACCACACTCAGGGTCTTGAGCAGCCATGAGTTTTCGGTCAATCAGGCCAAAAGTCACCTAGTGCCTTCCACTCGTATCCAACACCTGGGGGCCATCATAGACATGAAGGAGAGCAGGGTCTATCTTTCCCAGGAGCGCCTGTCCAATCTGCGATCCCTGGTCAGAGCAGTGACGTCACAGAGGGCCTCGTCCCTGGCATCACTGTCGCAACTCCTGGGAAAGATGGTGTCATGCATCGGGATAGTCCCTTGGGCCCGTCTCCACTGCAGACACCTACAGTGGTTCCTCCTGCCATATCAGAAACAACGACTCGGGACCTCCCAGCGGATGGTATGTCTCCCCCCCAAGGTTCGCAGGTCCCTCAGCTGGTGGCGCTCGGAGGTCCTCTTTCGGGGGAGGGAGTTCCGGGAGGCCAACATCCTGATCCTCACCACAGATGCCAGCCTTCATGGCTGGGGAGCACATCTGTCGTCCTCCCTAGCTCAGGGCCGTTGGACCCAAGCCAACCTCCAGCACAACATAAACTGGTTAGAACTCCAGGCCATACATCTAGCCCTTCGAGTGTTTTCCCACAAGGTTCAGGACAGACACATTCTGGTCAGGACCGACAACGTAGCCGCCAAGGCGCACGTCAACTGCTTGGGGGGGACAAGATCTCGGCACCTCATGGAGGAGGCCGAGAGACTGGGCGCCTGGGCGGAGTCTCACCTGAGGTCCCTGAGGGCATCTCACATTTCAGGGGTGGCAAACACTCAGGCAGACTGGCTCAGTCGGAGCACTGTGGATACCGGGGAATGGGCCCTAGACCCGGCCATGTTCTCGGAGATCTCATTCCATTTCGGGGATCCCATTCTGGACCTCTTTGCCACTCAGAACAACCGACAGATGTGGAGGTTCTTCTCCCGGTTTCCCGACCCGGAGGTGGAAGGAATGGATGCTCTTCACAGCGACTGGCCTCCAGGCCTTCTGTATGCCTTTCCGCCTCTCCCACTCATATCCAAAGTCATTCGGAAGATGCTGCAGGAGAGAGCAGAACTACTTCTGATTGCGTCCCATTGGCCTCGCCGACCTTGGTTCGCAGACCTGAAGGCTCTGTCCACTCACCCTCCGTGGCGTCTTCCTCTGGACTGGCTCGTGCTTTATCAAGGGTCTCTACAGCATCCAGATGCAGATTGGCTTCAACTAACCGCCTGGAGATTGAGCGGCGCCTGCTGAGCGACCGGAAGCTTCTGCCCAACGTCATCACCACCATCCAGGCGGCTCGTCGACCCTCAACGACCTGTATTTATAACTCTACTTGGCGGGCATTTTCCTCCTGGTGCCAACGCAATTCCACCGTCGCCACAGCTGCCTCCATGAAACACGTCCTGGTGTACCTTCAGGAACGTCTGGAGGCGGGTTTGGCCCAAACACGCTCTGCAGGCAAGTGGCTGCCCTTTCATCCATTCTTTGCTGTGGGTCTAGGGGTTCACTTTCCAGCCACCCCCTCATCCGACAGTTCCTGAGGGGGGCATCCAACATTCGTCCTCCGGCCATCCACCGTTACCCCACCTGGGACCTTCCCAAGGTCCTGGATGCTCTCACGAGAAGCCCCTTCGAGCCCCTGAGGGAGGTGGGCCTCCGTTTTCTATCCTACAAGGTGACATTCCTCCTAGCTGTCACCTCCGCCAGATGGGTGTCTGAATTAGCGGCCCTCTCTTCTCGGGCTGACCTGTGTACGTTCCACCCGGACAGGGTGGTGCTCAGATTGGACCCTACCTTTTTACCTAAAGTAAATTCCCCCTTCCACCGGTCCCTGGAGATTGTCCTCCCCGACTTCTGTCCCAATCCTTCCCATCCCTTGGAAAGGTCATGGCACACCCTAGATGTCAGGCGGGCCCTTCGTATTTATCTTAAAAGGACTACCCACTTCAGGCATTCGGAGTCCCTCCTGGTCTCCTTTCAGCCTACATCCTTGGGGAGAAAGGTTTCCTCAGCTACCTTGGGGCATTGGATCAGGGCCACCATCGCCAAGGCTTACGAGGCCCAATCCCTCCTGGTCCCTCCCCGCGTCACTGCACATTCCACCCGCAGTGCTGCGACCTCAGTTGCCTGGGCCACCCAGGCATCCATAGAGGAGGTTTGCCAGGCAGCTGCCTGGGCTTCTCCTACACCTTTCATTAGGCTTTACCATCTAGACCGGTTTGCTGCTGCCGACGCAGCCTTTGGACGCACAGTGCTACAACAAGTTATTGGGGAACGGACCTCTCCTCCTCCTCGGGCAGGTCCCTCCCAACAGGGTCTTTGCTTGGGCATGTCCCATACCTGACCACTGGACCCAGAAGCAAAAAGATTCGGCATTGGCTTACCTGTATGCTTCATCTGGTTGCTCTGGGTCCAGTGGCCAGCCCCTCCCTTTCTACGCCCTCGTCGGCGGCGGGTCCTGTTGGTCTCCTTTTCTTTCTGTTCCAGCTCTCCGTGTCCATCTGCGGTATCATCTTTCATCAGAAAGCTGGGAAGCAAGCAGAGGGGTGGAGCTTCTCAGCTAGCAGACTCAATCAACTAATTGAGAGCAAGATTAACTCATACCTGACCACTGGACCCAGAGCAACCAGATGAAGCGTTCAGGTAAGCCAACACCGATTCTGTTATGAGTCATCTTAAGCTTTGTGAAGGGAATGGTATCCAGCATTTTGTTTTGATTGAGTAGCAGCTCTAGCTCAAACTGGCTTCTGTGCCCTGTACCCTTTCCTCCAGAACAGATAGATGTGGTCACTATCTTGGGCAGCCACATTGTCCTGGCCTGCAGCTATGTCATTTTTTAAAATAAATTTTGAGATTGATCTAATTGTGGACTACTAAAACATGTATCATTCAATCCTTTCATCTTCCCATGGGCATCCTTTTGATTTCTGCCCTTGGTGCAGCATGTTCTCCTTTGCTTTGTCATCCCCTACCTATATAACTTTCTCTTCTCTTCTCTATCTTTCTTTGTTTCTCATACCTAAGTTTAAAATGTTGCTACCAAGCACTGGTAGATTTGGTCATACAGCAACTAGTCAGTGAGACTTGTCTTTCATATATGGATGGGAAAGGTAAAAGAAGAACTCAATCAAATGCACAAGTATAGAATAAGTGGTACCTTGTTCAATAGTGGTAACTGGAATCTAGGCGTCCTAGTGGACAACCACTTAAATATGAGCCAGCAGTATGCTACGGTTGCCCCCCACCCAAAAAAACAACAACAATGCAGTCCTGTGTTGCATCAACAGAAGGATAGTATCGAGATCCAAGATGAGGTGTTAGTGCTGTTTTATACTGCTCTGATGAGACCACACTTGGAATACTTGGAATAGTTTTGTTTACCATAATACAAAAAAAGATGTTGAGACTCTAGAAACAGTGCAGAGAAGCTCGACAAAGATGATTAGGAGACAGGAAGCTAAAACATGAAGAACGGTTGCAAGAATTGGGAATGTCTAGTCTAACAAAGAAAGGGATAGGGGATGACATGATAGCAATATTCCAATATTTGAGAGGCTGTTACAGAGAAAAGGAGGTCAACTTATTCTCCAAAGCACCTGAAGGCAGGATAAGAAGTAACAGATGGAAACTTATCAAAGAGAGATCCAACCTAGAAATAAAGAAAAAAACCCAGTGATGTTGAGAACAATTAATCAGTGGAATGGCTTGCCTCCAGAAGTTATGGGGGCTCCATCACTGGAGGTTTTAAAGACGAGATTGGATAGCCATTTGTCTGGAATGCAATAGGATCTCCTGGTTGATCAGGGAGATTGGAATAGAAGACCTCCAAAGTCTCTTCCAAGTCTGTTGTTCTGTTATACTTTTGATACCTGTAGTTATCAGGCTCCAAAACTCAAGAAAGACATGGTGAGTTTCTTCTGAACATTTTCCTTTATTGTTCCTCACATGTAGACAGAAATCTTGCCAAACAAAATTCATTAAATCTACTGTATATTCTGAACATTTCTAGGAAGGAGGTCCCTTGACCTTCTTCCTCACAACCAAACTACTAATTTTGCTGGTTCTTGTTTTTTTGGAATTCAGCCTCTCACTCCTGGGATTGCAGCAGGGGTGAAATCCAGCAGGTTCTGACAGGTTCTGGAGAACTGGTAGCTGAAATTTTGAGTAGTTCGGAGAACTGGTAGTGGAGATTTTGCAGTATCCTTCCCCTGGAGTGGGGTGGGAATGGAGATTTTGCAGTATCCTTCCCCTGCCACACCCACCAAGCCACACAACTGGTAGTAAAAAAAAATGGATTTCACCACTGGATTGAAGACTACATTCCACCACATCAGTCCAGACTGAGTATCTTTTGTCAAGCTACTGAAATCCTGACTGGAATTTCAAGTTGACCTAGGAAGCCCTATCCTGTATGTAATTTATTTATTTATTAAATTCCTGATGATACTCTTGAAGGGCTAGATGGTTACACTTTCTCTTCTGGTGGGAATGTTCAATATAAGAGACATTTTGGAATTTGTATTATTGAAAGGAAATTCTACATTAGATAACCATGAAAGTTTTCTTGTTCCTCATCATTTTGAAAATGGTTAATAAATTGTAGCATAGAATTATGTTTTAAAGTGTAGGGGAACCCCCCACACTCCTGCTTTAATATAAGAAAGCCCCATATTAGCAAAGAAATGCCCCCCTCCCAAAGAGAAAAGGCTTCCCTGAAGTAAAACCACTCACATCTCTTCACCATTGGAAAGTGCTCAAGCAAGTCTCTTCAGAGGCTAAGTTTATGAATGAAATACCTTGAATCCATTCAAGAAACTGGAGCACTCCACTCAAGTGGCTGGCCCTTGTGAATGGATATTTAGTTTCCATTCACCAAGGCAAATTATTTCATTCATAAACAAAACGCCTTCAGCTACAGCCTCCACAGAAGACTAGAATTGATCGAATTAAAAGCAGAGAGACAAAGACCAAAAATCTATATTCTCCACCCAGCTCCAAGGACAGAGACAATCTCTCAGCCACAATAGGAATCAGGCAACAATAATTAGAATATTAAAACACAAGGTCTTGTAAAGATTAAACTACATTTCGCAATGAACCTGGACATCTAAATCACAAAGATGCAAAATCATATAAAAACCCATCTACTCTCCAGATCACTTGGTCAACTGTCCCAGAACCAATTGCTGTGTAACTTTGCTTCTGAACTTGAATAAAGGGTCTTCCTTTCCAGCAGTTAGCTTCACATCTCTATTTCCCCACAGCAACATTTTTGTTTGTTCTCCCGACTGGAGAAGCGAGCCCATTTTCTTCCAACAAAAGCAATTGCATGAAGTAGCAGTGTTCTACATAGCAAATAATTGGAAGTCTGTGAGTGTTTAAATAGCAATGACACATTTGATTATGTATAGCCCACTATATGTGTAATAAACAAGAAATCTTAATTCTAACAATAAATTTATGCAAATTCCATTTATTATGTATCAGCCCATTAAAATTCTGATTAAGGTCTTGTAAATGTACCTGTATTTTTTCTAACCAGGACTAATAAATACATTTATACATTATATCTTAATTGTTATAGTTATTACCAGACCAGACAGACCAGACCAGACCAGACAGACCAGACAGACCAGACCAGACCAGACCAGACCAGACTAGACTAGACCAGGGGTGAAATGCTCCCGGTTTGGACCGGCTCGGGCGAGTAGGTAGTGATGGTGGCAGGCAGTTTGGAGAACTGTTAGCAAAAATCCCTGCCCCCGCCCCCCATGCCCAGCTGAGCTGCGCGATCATCAGAGCCTTTTTTCCCTTTTTAAATGGCTCTGACGATCCCAGCTGAGTTGCGATTAGCTAGCTAGCAAAAATCCCTCCCCCCGCAGCCTCCAGCTTGCACGCCTGCCTTGCTTCGCTTGCTGTAATATCTGCAAATCATTGCATCAGCAAGCAACTGAATCTCCCTGCCTGCAATCAAGCTCATCAGTGAGCAGCTATATCTGCCTGCCTGCTTTGGCAACTTTAAGACTTGAGTACTTCAACTCCCAGCAAAGCTGGCTGGGAATTCTGGGAGTTGTAGTCCACAAGTCTTAAAGTTGCCAAGGTTGGAGACCCCTGTTCTATTGGATAAGTTTTTCCCCCCTTTGGGAGCTTTTAAAAAAAATAGTTAATTGGGGTTTTTTTTAGTTATTCTTTTTTTAGACCTAGCCATTTAAAGTTTAGGAAGTTTTAAATTTAGCTGCTTTTATATAAAAATAAAATAAAATAAAATAATATTTGTGCAGCTTTCTGAGATTTAGTGTGTTTCTATAGTGTTTCACTCTAACTACACAACACACAAAATCTCACAAAGCTGGATGTGGAATTTTGTGTGTGTAAAGTGTGAAAGTCGGTTTTTTGGGGCTTTTTGTGGCTGTGTGAGGTTCCTGCTTGTTGCAGGGGCCTTTTTGGGTCTAGCACAGCTGCTTTTACATTGTGGGTGAGCCAGTTGTGTTGTGCTGTGTTTTTTAGGTTAAAAAAGGGCAAAGAAGTAACATTGACTTGGCCATGCCCACCCAGTCACCTTACCACCAAGCTCTGCCCACTAATTAAGCCACGCCCACAGAACCGGTAGCAAAAAAATTTAGATTTCACCCCTGGACTAGACTATTATACTATTACATTATTATAATTATTAATTACCTTATATTGCATCCATCTTTGATTAATGAAGTTTCTTTGGTTAATTTTCTTTCACTGTCCTTCCAATGTCCCTATTAAGATTTTAATCAATGTTTTCTTTTTGTTTCAGTATTGATTTTTTGTTTTTGTGCTTATTTTTATCTTTTGCTCAAGATAGAATATAATGCTATAGAGAGGGAGAGAGACATTTTATATAACATTACATTGTAATGATTTTTTTGTAAAATCATTACAAAATCCTGAGATATTCTTTTTCTGAATTGTATTCTTTATCAAATGCTGATTGGTATAATTATCTGGAATTTTGGAGAAATTAAAAACTAAAACAAGAATGTCCTAACTTCTGACAAATATTTAGCCTAATGGTTTACAAACAACCATTATAATCAATAATAGCTTGTTGTAGTGTTAGAAACCCATGGCCTTTGGCTAATTTATGATTCATTTACTGATTAGTATTGCTATGTCTGTCTGCCTGCCTATCTGTCTGTCTGTCCATCATCTCTGTCTGTCTGTCTGTCTGTCTGTCTGTCTGTCTGTCTGTCTGTCTTGACTTTGCCCTTTATCTATGAATCTATAGCTGCCCTGTTGCAGTTAGACTAATATAGTTCTGTAACCATCTATATTAGACTAATATAGTTCTGTAACCATCTATAAACTTCCAGGTTAATGCTATTTCGTTCAGTGCTTCTATGCCTCTAATCTTCTTTTTTCTTTTTGGTTGTCATTTTGTGTTTGGCGGCATACTCTGTTCTGTTAAATTATGTGGCCCCTTGTTCTCTGAGTTTTAGTTATGCCTGTTTTATTGGTTTCTCTTGAGGTATTTTGATTTCAATTTAGCAATTTAAAAATCTTTACTTTTGCCATTTTGTGGGTCAAGCTTGCATTCAGAACACATCCTGATCATATTTGCATTGTACTTAACATATTTAACATTCCTTCCAATATTTTCCAGTCTTTACTTTTCTGTCAAGCTTCAGCTTTTAGTTTTGCTTTTATCGAAGGTTTGCAAACTAAGACACATTTTCTTCTATTAAATGTCTTTTCCTTTTTATTCATTCTATTATTTATTAGGAATAAAAATTATCCTTTCTACCCATTTGCACTTCGAGACTATATAGCTGCTCCTTATCTTTTCTTAATTGTAGAGTACTATCAGTGACCTAGATAGAAAAGTGGAATCTTCTTTTCTGTTCTGTTCCTCAGGGGGAAAGGTTCTGTTCCTCAGGGGGAAAGAAAAAAAGGAAAATAATTTTTCTTTTCTGTGCTTGGTGCTAATCACATCTCTCATTATTTCTAAATTTATTGTAATCATTGCCACAGCATGAGCAGGTATGACTAAAACAGCTCTGATATGCCCTTATCAGGCCACATTCTGTAAGATTGCATTAGTGGAGGCAAGTGCAGGTGAGTCTTGCATTTATTTATTTAAACATTAAAGCCAGAAATAATTGTGTTAAAATACAAATTCCTCCTCTACGAGCCTATTTGTGGCATTATTTTGTTGCAGTATTACTACTTTGGCAGCATTGCGACTAGCTGGGGATCCCTTGTGGCAAAAATATCTGCAGAAGAGATCAGTGGGGAGTAACTATAAAAGAAGAATTGCATCATTACCATCACATCATCACAATGGTGAAATGTAAAAATTGTTGCTACTGGTTCTGTGGGCGTGGGTGGGGGTGGGGGTTATGTGACTGGGTGGGCATGGCCAACTTTTTATTTTTTTACTTTTTTAAAGCATTTTTTTACTACCTATTTGCCGGAACTGGTAGTAAAAAAATGCTTTAAAAAAGAAAAAAAAAGGTTCCGACGATCGCGTGGCACAGCTGTGATCGTCGGAACCTTTTTAAAAAACTTTTTATCACTACCGATTCGCGCGAACCAGAGTGAACCGGTAGCATTTCACCCCTGCATCATCACAATGCACAGTGCTGGCATGGTGATGTTGCTGCAAGATGCCTCCGGTGCTATACATTCCCCTAGATCAGGGGTGTCAAACTTGTGGTGTCATGTCTTTGTCACGTGACATATCATGACTTTTTTCCCCCTTCGCTAAACCGGTGGTGGGCATGACGTGTCCAGCCCGTGGGCTGCGAGTTTGACACCCCTGCCCTAGATCCTTACATTATTTCCATTTCTTCAGAACAAGCACAACATTAGAGCTGACATCACACAGAATTCATGACACTTCTTAAAACACAGTAAGAAACTTATACCTGACTCACAGTACTGTCTTTATGCCTTCAGAATTGGATCCTTAAATTGCTAGATTATGTTAAAATCTGGACAACATGTATGCCTTGCCATAGAATCAATATAAGAACTTTTCATTTGTCAGTTTCTCTATTTTGGGGCATTAAAATGTTCTTTCCATAATGACAATTTGGATTTTAGAGAGCCAATAGATTTAAAAAACAATCCTCTAGAAAAGCTATTCCCTAAAACTAATTACCTAATGCCAAGATGGTTCTCAAATAGTTACTATTACTTTTACTTTCATTTTTGTCAGTCATTTAGTTAAACTAATTATGTGTCATCAAAAGTCAATTCAGTTTCCAATTAACCTAATGACTAACGCTTACCAAGTGAACAATAAGTACATCAAGTGCATTAACTATTGCTTTTGAGGTTTTACAAACTAATGGAATTTAATCAATGAACAATTAGAATACTTCCATTTCAATTACACTTCCCCTTAAAATTCACAATAGGCATGTTCATATTACATTTTTTTACCATCAACCATATCCCAATGAAATCAGTCCCTATCATTTGTGATAAAAGGTTAAAAAGATGTTATAATTAAAAGACAAAAATAATTAAAAGACATACAACTTAAAAAAATAAAATTTTGTTGAAAAATGTTTCATATAGACATTGTTTTGCTAAGTAGCACACAGACAGACAGACAGACAGACAGACACATGCATCCTGGAATGAAGAATAGCCAACTTCTCTGTATTATTTCCAAAAAAAAATTGCATAAGTGTGCCAATTTAACCACTAAGTGTTAAGCAGAAAGATAACCTTCCCTTTCTGTATTCCTTTTTGCAAAGCATCAGAACTGTTTGAAATAGTATTGTTTTATAATTTTTACTTTCAATCCATCCTATGGAGGAACTATTCTAGTTTTGTCACCTGAGTTGCCCATCAAGTCTTGTTTTTAGTGAAGGCCCTTTTTTAAATAGTCAGCTGTGGTTTCCTTAGATTTGGTTTTTTGTATTCCTTAGCTTTTACACCAAGTTTCATTGCAGGCTCCTAGCTCCTGGCTCACTTTCTAGAGTTAACCACAATTCACTCCAAGCAGAAATACCAAGTCAAGCAAATAAAATTATACGCTGTGGTTTCTCGGGTGACAACTTGGGTGACAAAACTAGAATAGGTCCTTCATAGGATGGATTGAAAGTAGAATTTATAAAACAATACTATTTCAAACAGTTCTGATGCTTTCCAAAAGGAGTTTTGACATCATCAGATTACATATATTTAAGATTTTCTTTCCCTCTAGTATTTTTAAGAACTTCGGTGTTTTAAGTTTTTTTTCTCAAATCTGTGGGATCATTATATATTCTTGTCTATAATCTAGATGATCTGACAATAGTAACAGGTTGTGAAGCATATGGAATCTATGATATTATTTTAAATAGCCCCAGATATCAACTAATACGAGCTTAGTTTTAATGGGAACTAGTAGGTGATCTTGACTTCTTATTATAAATTTACTTTGGCCAAAGAAATTGAAATTCTGTGCTGGGCCATATAAAAATAGAAAGAGGAGAAAATATATATATATAGCCTCAGAGACTGCATGATTTTTCATATTTTCTGAAGAGACTATCTCTCACCTAGCAAGAAAAGTATGTGCTCCTCACAGTATTTGCCAGAGGTAATATAATTACTAATTTTTAGAATTCTATCACCAGTTTCATTATTAATCTTTTTAAAACAATGAGGTAAAAATAATAGAATGTCCTCTAACAGTGGAGAACCATTTGTATGCTGTCAAAATATTCTCTACTTTGGACAAATTCTCAGGGGGAACCAGAAAACTGAATATCGATTACGAGATTTGGCAGCCTCCATTCCCTGTTTTCTTGTTATTAATATAGTTTCCGTGTTGCTTTAATAACTGTATAGTGATCCCCCATAATAACACAATGAGATGCCATAGTTTTCTATAATGTCTCCATTAGAACTATCTGATGTCTAGAATAATTCTACAAACATAGGAAGAAAAAAAAGATGGTAGTCTTAATGAAAAGACTTTTTCAACAATGTCTCAGTAGAACAATACAAAATTATGGCATGCAGGTTTGTTCTGACTAAAATACATCCATCTGCCAGCTTGATTATTACAGCCACATTGTGCAACCTGGTACCATATTTGTGCTGTCAGGTAATTCCACATGTGGGAAAATACTAGAATGAAGTTATTTAAGAAGATTAAATGAGGGAAATGTTTCTCAAAACAAGAAATGGATGGTAGAGATGTCCGCAGAATCCTTTGGTTTTGTTAAAGTAACACTCCAAGTGTTGTTTATTTATCTATTTAAATTTTTCACCCATCCGTTTGATTCTGAATGACATACAAAAGGAAAAAGAAAAGAAAACAATTGCCATAATTAAACGGTATGATATCAGGATGCAAGCACCATTCCTTATATAAAGGTTTATCATGATATATTTTAAAAAGTGGTGGAACTGATGTCCATTTTGTTTTCTAAATAAAGTATGTCAGTATGTGTATGTATGTGAAGAATTTAAAGATTTAGTTCAGAAAATGAAGAGTAACATTTGTATGCTTGTATTTGTTTTTGTTTTTGTTTTAATCTTGAATCCCTGCGTAAATAATCTCTATGACAAAAACAACCGTGTTTGTAATTGAGTTAAGTAGAGGGTAGGAGAAAGGATTGTTACCAATTTTCCTAATAAATGTCATATCTCTCCTAAGTTTTTTATTTATTTATGACATTTTTAAAGGGCAGACTGCAGGTACACAGGTAATCTCAGTGCCTACACATTTATTAGCCAAAATACGAAATCTGAATTAGATTTACTTGTTATTAACTGCCTTATTTCTCTGTAAATCAAACAGCTTGCTCTGTCACTTACTTTCTTTTTCCCTATATGCAGTGGTGGGTTGCCCCCGGTTCACACCGATTCTCTAGAACCGGTAGTAAAACCGGCGGGAGGCTCCGCCCACTGACCCCGACATCATCAAAATGCTTCTGTACATGCACAGAAGAGTGCACACGCACATGAGTGAAACGAACGCGCGTGCACGGCCCCACTACAAACCAGTAATAAAGGTAAGTAGAACCCACTCCTGCCTATATGTAATATGAATATTAAAAATGCATAAGCATCTTTTACATTTTCTGTTCTTGCTTTAGGCCCTAGTCTTCTTACTGAACAATTACCCATGCGTATGATGAAATATTTAGTTTACATGGCATGCCTAAACTCTCATTTATTTGTTAATGAAAGAGACAAACTATCAGGACCAAATACAGAAATATAAAGGAAAATGAATCAAAATCAGAGCAGATCTGGAAGGCACCTTGAAGATCTTCTAGTCCAGTCCCCTGCTCAAGCAGGAGACCCTATACAATTTCAGATAAGTGGCTGTCCAGTCTTTTGTAGAAAACCTGCAGTGATGAAGCACCCACAACTTCTGAAGGCAAGTTGTTCCACTAATTAATTGTCCTCGCTGTTAGGAAGTTTCTCCTCGATTCCAGGTTGCTTCTTTCCTTGATTAGTCTCCATCCATTGTTTCTTGTTCTGTCCTCTGGTGCTTTGGAAAATAAAATAAAATAAAAAATATGGAAAAAGGGACAAAGAGAAATCTGAGAGTCTATGTATGTGATTTTAGGAGAAATGCCAACACTTTAAGCAGTCATAATTTCCATTTAACGTTCCTGCCCGGTGTGAGCCTTTTACAAATACTGTTGCACTTTTAGGCAGAAAAATGGCTAATATCGCTTAAGACATTGTTACTGATTTATTGCAGGATTTTTCAAACATCTTTCATTGCCATGCTAATTTTTTATAATCTTAATTTATGGTTTTATTGCTACTTAAATACTACTTTAATCCTATTACATTTAGAGTTAGTTAAGTCGACGAAGGTCTAGTTTAAGTTATTTTTTCTTCTGTATGTCATTCTGTGTGACATGTCTCCAGGACCTGGTAGTGAATGTGATGACACTGTCCCCAATCTATGTGATGAATGATTCAAAACATTATAGGCATTTGCAGGAAAATTCATCCTGGAAAAGCCACTTCCCATGGCAACAGCAAATATGCAGTTCATTCGAAATAAAACCTCTGTTAACATGAAAGCTGTACTTTTCATCATCCAGTTAATGCTACTTCATTGTCACTATATCAGGACTAAAATCCTTCAATATAGTTATTTGTAGAGATACAGAATACTATATCTCTATATTACAGACCTTGAGAACTAATTGCACCGGTTCTGATGCATTTCTGATGAAGAGGAAATTTCACTCTCTGTACACTTTTGTTCACATTATTTGTCCTCATTGATCTTTCTCTTCCCTTAATTACACTTTGTCATGTTTGCCACTAAAAAGACAGACTAGACATAGAAAAGTAACAATTGTTGAATGTCATAATTGTAAAATGAATACAGTTTCCCACTGTGTTTTGACATTTGAAATTCTATTCTATTTTCCCAATCAGCTTTTGATAAGACTTTTTGATTCAACACAATGATGAATAGAAAATACGTTTACATGACTAAATCTGTAGAAATATAACTAACAGATGTTCACTGCTTTTATGTCTAGTTTATACAGTCAATTTTGTCACAAGATCCTATACACCCATTCGCAGAACAAGGCGGAAGAAGGAGGCAGAGGCAGGATAACAGTTTACAAACTGTTTATTTTAACAAGCTTAATGAGCTAACCGTGACTTGCTCTGTTTGCTAACAACCTGGAGAATGAGCAAGTTCTTTTATACTGAGCTGTCAGTTGCCAATTAGAGGGCGCCATTCTCCCGCCAGCCAGGAGGGCCAATCGGCTGTTCTTCTTTGCCACGTGCTCGCCATCCAGACGCAACATTAGGCATGTAGTCTTTTAATATATATCAACTTCTTTAGAAAGTGTCATAACATGGGCAGTCAGAGAACTCACTCATTGTGAACTGCCACTTCCATGAAACTTGTTCAAACACACTCATACTAACCTAAAGAGCTAAAGCATTTTTCTCTTTCCTTCTACAGCTTGGGGCAAGATAAGAAGCACTCTTTTAAGAGTTACCCCCTTGAAACAGTGGTTTATCTGTGTTTAGACATGATTAACTGGGTTATGATATATTTAACTAATCACATTGTTAGAGACTGTTCAAGCATTATACTGAGTCAATTTGTTGGTTTTGAAGAACAACTACCTAAAAAGATGGGGAGGGAGGGAGTATGATGAGAAAAGGAGGGTGTGGGATCTGTTGTTAATCTATCAACCACTCCCAATGGGAAACTCCTCCACTGGAGACCCAAGCCACCTGGCAGAGCCAGGTCTTTAAGATGTTATGGAAGGTAAGGAGATTAGAGCTGACCTCACTTTTGGGGGTAAGATTTCCAAAGGGCAGGCACCAGAGATGGGTTTCAGCAGGTTCTGACCAGTTCTGGAGAACCGGTAGTGGAAATTTTGAGTAGTTTGGAGAACCGTTAGTAAAAATTCTGACCTGCCCCGTCCCCATCTATTCTCTGCCTCCTGAGTCTCAGCTGATAGGGAGGAAGTGGGGATTTTGCAGTAACCTTCCCCGGGACTGGGGATGGAATGGAGATTTTACAGTCCTTTCCCTGGAGTGGGGTGGGAATGGAGATTTTATAGTATCCTTCCCCTGCCACGCCCACAAAGCCACACCCACAAAGTCATGACATGCCCATCAAGCCACATCTACAGAACCGGTAGTAAAAATCTTTGAAACCCCTCACTGGCAGGCACCATGAATTTGTTGAGTCAGGTAACTGTGGAACAGGGATCAAAGAAGATGTTGGTTCAAAAGTATGCACTGGGAGCAAATGCAGTTTCAGTGGAGATTACTTAATCTTTTGGAAATGTGTTTCTTAATGGTACCTATAGACTAGCTCTGGAAAAGTTTGGTCAACAGTTGGCTCTTTAATCAACACGTCTACCTTCCAACTTGGATTTCCATGGAAGAAGCTGAGATACATTCAGCATTCTTCATGTGGTGGAACTTGTGCAATAGTTTAGAGGACCTTTGAATACTGCAGACACAAAGATATTCTGCAGTCCCTGTTGTAGCACTGTCGGAAGAGCTGTCTGAGATTCCTGTGATTTCTTCACCTCTGTAGTCCTGACATCCAGAGGGATCAAGACAATGTTGTCTTTTTTTCTTTAGAACTATTAGCAAAGCCTCCTGCAGGATGATTAGCCCAGCAGGAGAGTGACCTAGATATTAGCTTGGATATAATATCTTATCCATGAGGAGCCCCCTCCCCCCAGGCCTTGACCAAGAGAAAATCCATAGTCATAGTTATTCTCACTGCTCATGCTGGCTACTTTTAAGGAAAACTGAACATGAAAGCAGCCAGCCAGACCTTAGGCTATCCCAGTGTTTAAATAACCATGTGATGTGTAAACTTCAACTCCCAGAATTCCCCACCCAAAATATGTAGGCTTCTGCTGGCTGGGAAATTTTGGGACCTGAAGTCTATTCATGGACAATTGTCAAGTTGCGGTGATTGAGAAACACCACACAACTCTATTGGTTTCTTCTTGCATCTGGAAAGATAAGGTCTCCCTGTTCCTTCCAGGTGATACATGAGGGGCCTGATCCATTACACATTGGCTTTCCAAATGGAAAAAGTGAGAACCATCTGAAAACTGTCCTTGGAATTAAGAGGGCTTGTTGGAGAGAGCAGGACATCCACGGTCATGGGGGGAAGCCTCAGATTTGGCGAAATGACTTGATGAACCATAGGTAGTTATACAAACTTGGCGAAAGCTGTCATTCAGTTTTCCTTTTATGTACTTCTGAGGAAGTTAGTTGTAGCCTCGCTACAAAACCACTGTCCGTAAAAGTCTCTGTCAAATATTTCACAGTCTAAAATTAAATATAGGCTGAGGACTGAATGTTGGAAGGAGAACAAAAGTAGGAATTTTGTAATAAAAAGTGTCCAAAGTGGAAGGAGAAAATGTACAATTTTACTGTACGTTTTCTCCCTCCACTTTGGACACATTCTGGACATAAATGCCAGATTGCAGACTCTAACTTTGGCCAAAAATAGCTTTGACAAATGGCTGCAGCAAGACAGTCTTATCTCCATTTAAGATTCCTGTTATTGAAGAATGCTCAAAACACTCAATGTTAAAAGCATGTGTGTGTGTGTGTGTGTGTGTGTGTGTATACACACATACACATACATACATACATACATACATACATACATACATACATACAGTTCATGGCTGTAAATGTTGGTACCCCTGAAATTTTTCCAGAAAATGAAGTAATCCTCACAGAAAAGTATTGCAGTAACACATGTTTTGCTATACACATGTTTATTCCCTTTGTGTGTATTGGAACAAAACCAAAAAAGGGAGGGAAAAAAGCAAATTGGACATAATGTCACACAAAACTCCAAAAAATGGGCTGGACAAAATCATTGGCACCCTTTACTTAATATTTGGTTGCACACCCTTTGGAATAAATAACTGAAATCAGTCACTTCCGATAACTATCAATAAGCTTCTTACACCTCTCACCCGGAATTTTGGACCACTCTTCCTTTGCAAACTGCTCCAGGTCTCTCTTATTGGAAGGGCGCCTCTTCCCAACAGCAATTTTAAGATCTCTCCACAGGTGTTCAATGGGATTGAGATCTGGACTCATTGCTGGCCACTTCAGAACTCTCCAGTGCTTTGTTGCCATCCATTTCTGGGTGCTTTCTGACGTATGTTTGGGGTCATTGTCCTGCTGGAAGACCCAAGATCTCCGACGCAAACCCAGCTTTCTGACACTGGGCTCTACAGTGCGACCCAAAATCCGTTGGTAATCCTCAGATTTCATGATGCCTTGCACACATTCAAGGCACCCAGTGCCAGAGGCAGCAAAATAACCCCAAAACATCAGTGAACCTCCACCATATTTCACTGTAGGTACTGTGTTTTTTTCTTTGTAGGCCTCATTCCATTTGCGGTAAACAGTAGAATGATGTGCTTTACCAAAAAGCTCTATCTTGGTCTCATCTGTCCACAAGACATTTGCCCAGAAGGATTTTGGCTTACTCAAGTACATGTTGGCAAACTGTAGTCTTGCTTTTTTATGTCTCTGTGTCAGCAGTGGAGTCCTCCTGGGTCTCCTGCCATAGCGTTTCATTTCATTTAAATGTCGATGGATAGTTTGCACTGACACTGATGCTCCCTGAGCCTGCAGGACAGCTTGAATTGTTTTGGAATTTGTTTGGGGCTGCTTATCCACCATCCGGACTATCCTGCGTTGGCACCTTTCATCAATTTTTCTCTTCCGTCCACGCCCAGGGAGATTAGCTACAGTGCCATGGGTTGCAAACTTCTTGATAATGTTGCGCACTCTGGACAAAGGCAAATCTAGATCTCTGGAGATGGACTTGTAACCTTGAGATTGGTGATATTTTTCCACAATTTTGGTTCTCAAGTCCTCAGACAGTTCTCTTCTCCTCTTTCTGTTGTCCATGCTTAGTGTGCCACACACCGACACACAATGCAAAGACTAAGTGAACTTTTCTCCTTTTTATCTGCTTTCAGGTGTGAGATTTATATTGCCCACACCTGTTACTTGCCCCAGGTGAGTTTAAAGGAGCATCACATGCTTGAAACAATCTTATTTATCCACAATTTTGAAAGGGTGCCAATGATTTTGTCCAGCCCATTTTTGGAGTTTTGTGTGACATTATGTCCAATTTGCTTTTTTCCCTTCCTTTTTTGGTTTTGTTCCAATATACACAAAGGGAATAAACATGTGTATAGCAAAACATGTGTTTCTGCAATACTTTTCTGTGAGAAATACTTCATTTTCTGTAAAAATTTCAGGGGTACCAACATTTACGGCCATGACTGTGTATATATATATATATATATATATATATATATATATATATATATATATATATCCCAGTGTCCCGATATAGTCAGCTGGTGCCATCGCTGACTATTGGGGGTGAATCACTGCCCCCTACAGAGGGGGCTCGCAATCTGGGTGTCCTCCTGGATGCACGGCTGTCTTTAGAAGAGCATATGACAGCCGTGGCCAGGGGGGTCTTTTATCAGGTCCGCCTGATTCGCCAGTTGCAGCCCTTTCTGGATCGGGACGCCCTGCGCACGGTCACTCACGCCCTTGTCACCTCCCGGTTGGACTATTGTAATGCTTTCTACATGGGGCTCCCCTTGAAGAGCACTCGGAGGTTCCAATTGGTCCAGAATGTGGCCGCGCGGGTGGTTATGGGCGCAACCCGATGTGCCCACGTGACACCCCTCCTGCGTGAGCTGCACTGGCTCCCAGTGGTCTTCCGGGTGCGATTCAAGGTGTTGGTCAACACCTTTAAAGCACTCCATGGCATAGGACCCGGGTACCTTCGAGACCGCCTTCTGCCACCAATAGCCTCCCACCGGCCAGTTCACTCCCACAGAGAGGGGCTCCTCAGGATGACATCGGCCAAGTTATGTTGGCTGGTGACACCCAGGGGGAAGGCCTTCTCTGTGGGAGCCCCAGCCCTGTGGAATGAACTGCCCCCGGAAATGCGTAAGATCTCCAACCTCTGGGTGTTTCGCTGTGCCCTTAAGACCCTGTTGTTCCATCAGGCTGGGCTATCAACATAATTTTAATTGGGTGTTTTAAATTTTGGGGTTTTAAAGTGAGCCAAAATTATTTAAAAATTTTAAATTATTTTAATTGATCTCTGTCTTGTGCTTTTAATAGGCTGTACACCGCCCTGAGTCCTTTGGGAGAAGGGTGGTATAGAAATATTATTATTATTATTATTATTATTATTATTATTATTATTATTATTATTATTAT
>WNWU01000053.1:2596836-2643987 GCA_012654045.1 Ptyas mucosa
TATGTATGTATGTATGTATGTATGTATGTATGTTTCGGCCTTATAAGGCTTCATCAGTTAGCCACACCCTCATCTCATGTATCCTCTCTGTAAAGGTACAATATTTGTTTTTCTTTCTTTTTCATAGGATTTATGGGCTGCCAGAAGAAAGAAAAGAAAAAAAAGCCTAGAAACTAGTGGATTGTGATTTCACTGAACTAGGGCTGCATAAAATCTTGGTTTATGTAGGAAGAACCTGGCTAAAGAGAAATACACATAAATCCTACAATATATATATATATATATATATATATATATATATATATATATATACATACACATACATACATACATACATATATACACACACACATATATATACATACATACAGTCTCATTCGTCATCTTCAGGCTGGTGTTCTCGACTTCGTGCTTCCAGGAGCAATGCATGAACAATAAGTGCACACATTGAAGAACACAAGAACTCAGTCAGAAAAGAGGAACCAACTTCTTCCCTGGTCCAACAGCTTAAAGCCACAAGACATGAAATTGACTTTAAAAAGACCAGAACTATCGCCAAAACTGAACACTTTAACAACAGAATAATCAGAGAAGCCATCGAGATAGAAAAACGCCCACACAGCATGAATAAACGAGATGATACTTCCCGCCTACCAGCCATTTGGAAACCTGTCCTTATTGACAAACGAGTCCCTAACACAAAGAATGACACCAGACCCACACTCACAAAAACCACACAGGATATCACCACCACACTTCCATGCAAAAAGCAAACCCAGACCCACACCGATGATGAGCACGACCACAGACCAGAAGCCAGACCACAGCTGCATCATTGGACACTTTAAACCCCTCCAATCCATACATGAAGCAAACTGACACCCACCATGAAGATGTGGCACCACCACGAACGCGAAGCCAAACAACAGCAATGCAGCTCACCAGCTCAAATCCCCCTGCAACTCAGACTAACCTGAGCACAGCCAAGCCCCCACCCAAACAGAGCACACCCCCAGCCAATCAGAGCACAGCCAACCCCCCATCGAATAAGAGCACAGCCAGCCCCTAACCAATCAAAGCACACCTCCACCCAATCAGAACACAACCATGCTCCCACCCAATCAGCTCCCACCCCCACAGGCAGTTAAAAGGAAGAAACAGCTGTGATCACACATTGCTCCTGGAAGCACGAAGCCGAGAACACCAGCCTGAAGATGACGAATGAGACTTCGTCGAAACGTTGCCAAGACACTTCCAATTCTACGCAGGAGAAAACCCGAATAACCAAAGACACACACATACACACACACACACACACACACACACACACACATTCTCTTAAGAGTATACTCCACTGATTTCAACTGAATTTACTTCTGCGTAGATGTATGCTAGAGTGCATTTTAGCCTTTTTGAAAGAAACCAATATTAGAGACTTGCAATGATTACTTTTCATGATGTCTATCCTTTCGAAGAAAAAAATACAAAAAGAATGACCCAACAAACCTTACTCTTTTTCCACTTGTTATTCCACTAGAAGGAACTCTAAGTGCTTTCTTTGTTACTTTAAAATGATGGCAGAACCTTTTTTTTAAAAAAAACCATCACTTTAGTAGAATTCATCTCGATTTCTTTATCAGGACTGGTTTCCCAATTACTCCAAAAACTTAGTGCCTACAAAAATCTCTGTTAAACATGACTTTAATTGTTTCTTAAGATACTGTTAATCAAAATAAAGAAATTGGGAATATGGCATGCTGAGAAGTATAGTATCATCCTCTAGGATCATCTGTATTTTCAGGAATGCCTTTGGACCCCCTTGTAAGCCCACATACATTAATTTATAGTATTTATGAAGGATAGCTGCAAGCTAGTGATTTGTTCTAAAGTTTGCTAATATGCTCATTTTTAAAAAAGTTTTAATGGCTAAACAGTGTGAAGGGAGCATATGGTAAACTATCCATACAATCCTTTTCATGCTTGTTTCATGGATCATCAGTATCATAACTTCTATATTTATTGATTATGCACATATTATTTCTAGGACAGTTTTAATGCAGTGTAAGTATTTTAGAACTGGTATGAAGAATGAGTAAGCAAAATGTGTGTTGTTATAAAGTTGAATAGAAAGGGAAAAATAGGACACCTGAAAAATAGCAGATATATTGGCTCTATGCAGCCAAGTAGGAAAAAGAAAATTGAAAAAAATGAAATCTTGAGGAAACCTAAATTGGAATGGTCTGATAAATTCATTAGGGTCCATTTTTAGCAAGCTTATCTGTAAGAACAGAACAAATCCCAGCAAAGCTATTTTGGGAAAAATTCCTACAAAATGACACGTGTATTAAAGAATGTACGTACTCATGTACATTAATCCAGGATTCTCAGCATCTTTCAAAGATCCATCAATCTATCTGCAGCTATTATTCTGATGGATAAGATATCGTACATAATACTTCCTTCCTTCTCCTATTTTCCCCAAAACAACAATCTTGTGAGGTTGGTTAGGCTGAGAGAGAGTGACTGGCTCAAAGTCACCCCTGTGGCTTTCATGCCTAAGGCAGAAAGTTGTGTCTAACAGTGATCATCTCCATTTCTTAGTGAAGGGAGTCAGCATTGTATGAAGACATTTCTGTGGTCATGTGGCCAGCTTGACTATATGCTGAAGTGCGTGGAACACTGTTAACTTCCCACTGAAGTGGCAGTTCACCCCATTGTGTGGCATTCAAGTCTTAAACTCTGTCCGTCTATCCGTTCATCCGTCCATCCATCCATCCATCCATCCATCCATCCATCCATCCATCCATATCCATCCTTCCATCCATCTATCTATCTATCTATCTATCTATCTATCTATCTATCTATCTATCTATCTATCTATCTATCTATCAATACACATGCACATATGCACATGTGTGTGTATACATATACTGTATGTAGATGGCATAATTATTTTTTCTCACTCTTTTACAATGTTTGAATTTGATGTATCCATTGAAATTAGATGCAGGGAATTCAGATCCAACAGAAATAAAGGATTTAAAATAAATCGTTTTAAAAGGGTCTAACCAGGTTTACAGATGATTAGGCTACTGACGCTTATTCAGTCATGAATCAAAGGTAGTATGCCTTCAATTCTGATTGATGAGAAGCAACAGTGAAAGATAATCGTCTTTCAGTCAGATTTATAAACTTCCAGAATGCATCCAATTGGCCACTATATGACACAATGCTGGTCATATTGATTGATTCCAGAGGAATCAAGTCTCCAGAGCAGATCTCAAGAAGATATAAGGAGAAGAAATAAAGTGTCTGTCCAGCAGCCCAAATGGAAACCTATTTACACTATATTTCCTTCTTTGTAAGATCATTATTCCATAGCTTTTCATTTTATCTTCTGCAAATCACCAATGTATTTCTTTCCTCCATATACATCCATATAAATAAATTCATTTTTGCCTGAATTATGAGTTTTCTGCCAAATGGCCAGATATTGATGAACAGAATCCAAAAGCCCCATACTTGTCTTATTGTTGCTTGATTGCAACCAGCTACATGTCCACAGCATGCAGCCTCCTTCATCTTTATTTCAGAAATCTTGTTTGGTCTCAACTTCTGATGTTATCTAATGTTTGTTCACAGGAAAGTCACCTCTAAAAAGAAATCAATAGAACCCTTTATTCATACAACAAAGGTGGCAGGTTTGAAGAGTTGTCTTTTTGTATGAATACTCCTCCGTCGCTGAAAATTGGAACTGGCAATTGAAAAACAAAATGGCCCTTGGAATGTTTGCTTTGCTTCAGTGGAGAAAATGTTGGCTTTCAAGACTTCTCACACCCACTTCTCTCTTTCACTTGCACACATTTATGATGAGATTAAGCTAATGCAGAGGTTGTTGCAAAAATCAAATCCAGAAAGCACACACAGGCAGATTGATGCAGCAAGATTCATTAACTTCTTTATATACATAATAATACATGAAGTAAATTTACAATACCAATAGCAGATTTCGTCCAACTTGGTAGCAGTTATAAGCAAAACAAAAGCAGAGTACAGCAGACTAGTTTCAGTTCAGAGTTCAGAGCAGGTAAGCCCAGGCTTGTTTAGTTCTCAGCACAGAATCAGACTCATAGCTTAAAGCTGTAGGGCTAAGCCACGCCCAGACTTCTTGCTTAAGTTTCTGTTTCTAAACAGTCCTCATTGGCTGATTCAGTTGTTATGCCTATTCATTGGCTGACCTTGTTACCATGATTCTGCCAGTTCATGAATATTCAGACAATTTCTTACCTTGAGTGTATTAGTTAAGCACCCAAGCTATATCACAGTTTAGACGACCATGAAATACAGTTATAACATTACTAATACAGATTTTTAGTGTTATTTTTTTCTGTCTTTTTTAAGCTATCTTCTGTGTGCTTTTCTGTTTTTAAGCTTGTAAAAATTGCCCTTTCACTAATGAATATTGCATTATTGCCATTTACATCTTACCATGCAGTCATCGTCCTAATTTGTCATCTACTGTGAAGGTATAAAGACAAATGTGGCAAGATTGGCAAGACAAGGAATAAAGATAAAGACTCTCTGGAGCAAAGGCCAACTTATGGTGACTACACAGATGCACCGTCATAGTTTTCTTGGCAACAGTATGGGAGGTATTTGTCACTGCTCAGAGATCTTCTTGTGGACTACTAATAAAGTCTACTAATAAGGCCTGACTCTGCTTAGCTGTTCAAGATTGGCTAGGTATGGTGCTTCCTAGGCTGGGCAAATCGCTTGTTCTGAGAACGAAAATTCCTGGAAGAATTCCAAATATAAATATATTTGTTAGATTGGTAACTCATATTCAATCTGTACAACCCAAGATAGCATACATAGTGCTCCTACATACTATTCCCACAACAACAACCCTGTAAGGTAGTTCAGGTGCAGAAAAAATGTGTGATTGACCCAGATGACTTTCATGCCTAAAGGAAGACTAAAACTCAATATTCTGGTTTCTAGTCTAGGGCCATAATTACTACAAATTAAGAGCCGCAGTGGCGCAGTGGTTAGAGTGCAGTACTGCAGGCTATTTCTGCTGATCACTACCTGCCAGCAGTTTGGCAGATCGAAACTCACCAGGCTCAAGGTTGACTCAGCCTTCCATCCTTCCGAGGTGGGTAAAATGAGGATCCAGATTGTTGGGGGCAATATGCTGACTCTGTAAACTGCTTAGAGAGGGCTGTAAAGCACTATGAAGCAGTATATAAGTCTAAGTGATATCACTATTGCTATGTATTACTTTTATTTAACATAGGGGAGGACTGTCTTTCCTAGTGTATTATTGGAGCTTTCCTTAATGTATTATGTGCCACAGTTGCCACTACATATACCAAATTTAATTTAATTTAATTTAATTTCAGATTTATATACTGCCCTTCTCCCAGAGGACTCAGGGAGTTAAATTTCTCTTGGAGTTCACTTTCAGTTCATCCCTGTTTCATTCCCTTTCTCCAAGATTTATCTCTAAACTCCATTGCTATGTTTGAGGTAAAAGAAGCATCTCTTAATTACAACAATGATTAAAGTCTATACTTTTTGTGACAATTCCTTTATAATGTGTTCTTCCTTGATTCTGTATACATACATTGTATAATAGCCAAAGTGAAAAGTTTTGATTATTATTTCAGGGAACACCATTCTGTACTTGACAATAGTGATCAAGGATCCAAAGGCTATTTTTGTCCCACCAATTTATTTTTTTTAGAATTGAAAAATCTGGGATTTCTATTCCTACCCTAATTAGACATGTGGCAAAGTTAACAGAAAGCCAAATAAAATGTTTTTCTTAGTAGCAGCTGACTCAAGGCCAGCTGACTGACTCAGGTATATAGGAAAAGCTCAGAGGTGGGTTTCATATATTGTTACCACTGGTTCGCCACGCATGTGCACACTCGCTTCACATGCACATCCACCTTCTGCACATGTGCCCGGCCTTCTGTGCATGTGCTTTGCTTTCATGCATGCATTCTTCACATGCGCCCGGCCTCGAAAATGTGGATAAATAGGACAGCATAGCGCCGGGGTGGGGGTGGGGGCGGGCCCACCTGAGATCTCTGTTACGGGTTCGCCCAAACCAGTATGAACCGGCTGAATACCACCTCTGGAAAAGCTATATTACTCTTCAAGTATATCATTAAACCACTGGAAATTGCAGTAAGAGAGAAACTTAAATACCTACCATCGCAATCACAATTCACTTTCCCTAAACAAATTACAAATCATTACCGTATATTATCTCCTATTTATCAACTTCTGCTCCAGTTCCACTGTCAATTTCTACAGTATAATAATAATTTTAGAATAACAACAAAAAGAGAATAATGAACATGATTGTGTTTGACTATTTAAATCACATGAGTACCTAACTATATTTTCAAAGGCAATTATTAGCATTGCTGACTTACATTCTCCAGATTGATTTGAGCTTCAGTGTTTCAACATACGCAGGAAATCATTTCATCTTTCTGTTTTGTCACATGCTTTATTCCAATTATTGTTTCTCTTGTTCTGTACTTGCAGTCTGTGCATTTCTATGGATAGTCACTTGTAACACCTTTGTGAGACATAACCCTGTGACAATTTGCTTGCCACAACGATTTGTGTAAATATTTATGCAGAACCAGCCTAATGTTTTAAATAATTCATCTAAGAATGTTGGATCGCTTTTATAGTCGGCCCCAGCATATTCACTAAACTGGCGAGGATGCAATATGATTTGCTTTCAGCCTGAACTTGTAAACATCCAGAAATAAGTAGCAATAAAAAGGAATGTCTCTGAAGTGGCATGAATGAGCAGTACGATTCCTTTGGATATAATTAGCTAGGATGGGAGAACTGAGAAAAATCATGGATAATGAAATGGAACCTTTCATACCTCAAATTTCATTTCACCACCTGCAGCTATTAAAGTATCCCACCTACCAGTATAATTCACACCTCCATACATTGTTAAAATAACCTAATGGATTCTATTCCTTCCTTTTGATTGGAAGCATATTTTTGGAGCATAATTATCTTTTTCCCCCCTTTTTACAGTTGAAGCAGGAAGCATATAGATAGCCACATATGGAGATAGAATCCCTTGATCAATAAAATAGACCTCATGGTAGTGAGGGGAAACACAAATGAGCAAAACAGTTGTATGATGTCAGCCCCAAGCTCAGAGATAAGACAATTCAACCCTTTATTTGCTTGCACCTAATGGACAGAATCTTGCCAAGCTAAAGCTATACTGTCAACCCTAATGGATATATCATGAGAGATTCTAGGGTGTGGTTACCGTGAATCTTTTTCCCACTTCCCAGTCCAGTTTGGGACTGCACAGTCTCTTAATCTATGCCTCTTTGTGGTACAATCCTGAACTGACAAAATACTCCCCCTTGACTGCTACAGATGCACATTCCATCACATGTCCTGCCAGTAAAAAAGTAGTACTTTTTGCAAAGAAATTAGCCAACATCTTAGAAGAAAGAAAGAACATAAGAAATTTATCTCACTCCAACATTCTGTACCTCAGAAAATCTCTTGAGAAATCTTCACACTATGATCTAAAGGAGAGTATTAAGCCAATCAGCTGTCTTTCTAATCTTTGAACTGGAAATTCCAGGGATTAAAAATGTCTCATTGATGAAGCGTTCCACATCTGAGCTCTGATCTGTTAGCCCTGGACATGAAAGGTCCAGTTCTGACATTAATTCCTAACTGTATGAAAATGGACTATATGTAAATGTGAGGCAGCTTTAGGAGGTCATGGATATTGAAGTTGCTTAAACAGAGGCTGGGGTAAGCGTCTGTTAAGGATGCTGTATTTGTGTCTTTATGCAACGGGCAGGCATTGGACTATATAATCTCCAAGATTTTTTCCCAATACTTACATTCTATAACTCAGTGATTCTTTATCATTCTAGACTGCTTCCCAGGTGTCCACTGCCATCAGGCATAATGGTTGGCTTTGAGAAAAATATTCAGTTGCTTCAGAGGACTGTTATGAATGTAAAGTTTGATTACAATGTACAGGAAAGTAAAAGCAACAAAACAACATTCTTGAGTTGCCACTCCTGTGTCTCTTCTGTTAAACCCAACCAGCCATTTAGACAATACATCTCTTGTAACCCAGCCATGTCTTTTTCAGGAACTGAGCAGCAACCGTGGGGGGCAACCAGATGAAATATACAACCACTTTAAGAAATTGTAGACAGTACTATGCTTGCACACTTGGGGGTCTCTTAAAATAGCATTATTTCTCTCTTCCCCTGGCTTATGAGAAAACTTGAAAAAAAATCTAGCCGGGTTTTTTTTTAAAAAAAAATATACATCAATATCAGTACATGAACAGTGAGGCATCTGGGTATCACTCATTTGAATACAAATAGTAATGATAGTATTAATATTATTTGTTATTTAAATCATACTTATGTAATTATAATAATATTCTTCTACATATCTGTATTAAAATATAAGCCTTCATTATTTAATTGTTCAACATGTAGTCCCCCATTCTAATAACACTAACAGCATCATTAGAACGTACATAGTATCACCATCTTTCAACCTCTAATCTTTATATTTAGCTACTACTTTTAATATATTATATAAAAATATGCATAACAATAGTCTGCCTAATTCTTGTGTCTGCCTCTATTCTAGTTCCTAGTAAAGCCAATCTTGTGTTACACATTTCCTCTATCCGTCATCTCTTGTCCATTTTATTATTTCAATTCTTATTTACTTTTGACTTCCCCCCAAATTCCTCCCTTGGATCTTCTTCTTTATCTACATCTTTTCTGTTTAATTTAAGTATTTCTTCCATCTCTACTATATTTTGTTGCCAAACTTCCAGAGGATCTGCCCAACTCTCCATTTTCTTTTCAAAGATATCTTTCTGTTTATCTAGTATCATTTTTTGGTCTTTTAGCATATATTTTCCCTGAATTGTTTCTTACATTTTTATTACCTTCTCCCTCTAATCTTCTTGTTTTGTTTGTTTATTTAGTTCTGTCTTTTCCCCTGGTCTTTCTATTGTCTCCTCTATTCCCTGGGCTTTTTGATCATTATTCATTATCCCTTGTGGAGCACTTTCTAACTTCCCATTTATGTTATTCATTATATCCATTATCTCCCTGTCATAGTATCCTGAATGCTTTGAAACATTGCCACCAATTCTTTTTGCAACCCACTTATTTCCCCCTGCTGAAACATCTTGCCTTCTTTTTTGATAAGTCCAAATATCGCTCAGTAGTCTGTCAATAGTCTATCACTGCCCCAGAGTCTCAATTATTTTTGCCCTAAGAAAGCGATCTGAAAACCATTCACTCAGTCCTGATGTTGCTCCTCTGGAAATACAGCAATATGGTTCTTTATGTCCTACAGTTAGTCAATTTAGCTCTTTTTAGGTAATCCAGGAAAATTTCCAAATGTCTCCTTAAGTCCCTGCTTTAAGTTCAATCAGAACTCCTTTAAAACTCTATTTAAAAGTCACTTTACTTAGATGTCTTCTGTATTTTCAACATTAGAGCTCCAGTAGTCATGGAATAGATAAGTATAAAGCAATATATAGCACAGCAGTCCTCCAGGTATTATTTCCACTTTCTCCTCTGTTTTATCACTATTTTTCTCAAAGTTGTAAGGATGTAATGTATCCCATTCACCAGTAGATGACGCCTTCAGCTTAACTTCAATGTTGCATAGATTCTAACAAGTTCTATTTGTATTTATTCAAACAATCAAAATTCTAAGAAGCATTTTAAAATGCCCTATTGCCAATAAAAAATAAAGATCCAATCTTTCTGTGTTTTTAAAGGTTTTGAGTTCTCTTCTTAATATCTTTTTCTTTCAGTTCTATGATTTTTCCCTCTGTAATTGTTCACCACTTAAACAAACTCTTCAAAGGGCCACTTTTCCAGAGTTTATTTTATTTAGGGTAGGTTTCAAGTAGGAAAAAAAAATCACCTCATCCAGTTCCAGTCACTGTTCACACACTGCTCCAGCATAGTCTTTGTTTCTTCGGCTGCCCTAGCTTCACAGCAGCCATAATGGCTGCCTCTCCTCTTCATTGGATGAGAGGGAATTAGCCCTGGATTAAGCAGGAGAGCCACCACTCTCCACAACCTGCAGGGCACCTCTCCACTCTTCATCACAAGATGACTTTAGCCCCTTATGGGGCCCTCCAACAAAGGGATTTGGCGTGAGTTTGTGGAGCCCGGCTTTTCACGTCCGATAGCACCGCAACATCAACCAGAAGTCCAATATCTAGCTGTTTTAATGAATAGCCAAGAAGTCCTATGCTGGCACGTCTCCAACATTTTCAAGTCATGACCAGTTATTATCTTTTTTATACTGTCCAGATTTGGAAGAGATTTTCAATCTCAGGTGTCAATGAAGTTAAATACTTTGCACCATCATCTGCACAGTATTGGGAAGAAAGCCCCTACACAGCTACTATATCTGGAAAATAAAGAGTTAAAAATTCAGACAATTATATGGCAGCAAACAGATACAGAAAGCTCTTTAATTCTTTATTGTCATCTAGTGGTATATCTATCAAAATTATTTAGATTTTTGCAACTCAAATATAGTAGCTGTAGACTCCTGAGTCACATTGAACATCAGCTCTTATCCATGAAAGAAAATCTATTTCCATCAATGGGTCCCAGTTGTTACATTGAAGCACCTGTTTTTTACATGTTGGTATTTTGTCTCAACAGAGTGTTATACAATAGAAAATGTCAGCACATGAAATGACATTTCAAATAGTAGCCTTAATGTGCTTTTCGTTACTTAAACAAAATTTAAAGAGATACATGACATATGTTTTTACTTTGGGCCATGCATCTCTATAACAATTCTACAAGTATATGTGAACAGTTGGATTTTTCTATATAGACAATGACATTATGAAAATATTTTACCTTGTTTCTGTTTCTCTGTTGCAATTTGTAATTTCTAAATTTCTTCTATCACTTCTGGCTAGTCCAAATTACCGTAATCCCCTAGGCATCAGGGGTGGGTTCTAACTTTTTTTACTACCAGTTCTGTGTGTGTGGCTTATTTTGTGGGCGTGGCTTGATGGTCATGTAACAATTCTTTAGGATTTAGCAGAGGTACTGATCTACCAGGCTTTTAACTGCTTGCAGAGCTGTACCAATCTACCCATTTATTTTTTGCAGGCACTGGTCTACCCATTTATTTTTGCAGGCACTGATCTACTCATGTATTTTTGCAGGCACCGGTCTATTTATTTGTTTTCTTTTAACACTGATCAGCTGTAGGGCAGCCCTTTGAAGCCTCATGGCAAGAGTTTAAACAGGTTTTTTCCCTCTAGCCATCAGCTGGGACTCAGGAGGCAGCAATAGATTGGGGGTGGGGCCAAATAAAAGGTAAGAATAATGCGGGGTGGGGTAGGGGGGCACTGGGGGACATGGGGGGGCAGAACTGGTTCAATGACATCATATCGTCACCGCTACCGGCTCGGGAGAACCGGACTGAACTGGGAGGAACCCACCACTGCTAGACATGCAGAAGACATTGTTAAAGGAATAGGCTAGTTTGGTTTGATCATGCCAATAGTCAGTCACACATAGTCAGGTGTGTGTGTGTGTGTGTGTAACTCCACAGAAAATGTTTGAGATACAGATTTTGTCCATTCAGCCCACCCCTATTCCCATTACTTATATTGAGTAATACTTTCCATTTATTTTACTGGGCAATTATGTTAAAAGTATAAATCACAACTTAATAGTGTTCATTGTTCCTATGCAATAAAAATGCCTTAACTAGATTTCACAGTGTTTGAGAAAGAAATTTCTCTGTTGGCGTATTTCATTTCAAGCTAGTCTGGCTCTTATAGTAACAAAGAATCTTTTCCTCACAATACAATACCCTATAAATCTTCAATGACAAACTAATTATATTAAATAAAACACTGTGTGGAGGTTATTCAATTGTTCATTTTTTTTCAACTGCTTCAGAAATGCTAAGCTTCAAAACTGGGCCTAATAAAGAATACATACAAATTGTACAGCAATTATTAACATTATCTAGACCTCATGCCACCCACCAACTGAATTGAAAACAGTAAATGCTACCTGAAATTATTCGTTTTATTGCTCTGTTAAGAGAGGTCTAAAGAAATGACTGAAAATGAATTTTAAAGTCTATTTTAAAAAAAACAAAACCAGAATTTACTGCAATAAATGACTACTACAAATATATCTGGGATAATGCTAATTACAATTCTTTTAAATGATAATCACAGGAACTATTAAATAGACTGATGAAACCATACAGAATATCTGTTGATGAAGAGAAGATGGGAACCTCTACAGTTTTCATCTAGATGACTGACTGATGGACTGACGGACTGACGGACTGACTGACTGATTCATTGATTCATTGACAGACAGACAGAGATAGCATCTATCTGTTGTGCTAACAGCTGCTACTGGCACCATATACAGACAATTATTTTGTATTTTGAGTATTGTATGTTATTTTCTGGAGGGGCATCCAAAAAAGTTCTGCCACCATCTTTCTCCCCCCACCCCTCCCATTTACAGTTCAACAGTTACTGAAAAGATGCAATGGCTCTTGTCAAGATAAGAGAGGATATAAAATCTATTAAAGATGCTGTTAATTAGAACTGTGTGAAGCTTTGTATAGGAATCTAGTTCAACAAAGCTTCAACTGTATTATCCATTGCATGAATGTTATAGGTCAGGTTGGAGGCCCACTTCAAAGTAAAAAAATAAATAAAAATGAACCGAGTGTCTGCAAAGTAGTTCAAAGGCATTTGAAGCAGTGCAGAGACTCAATGGCTTTTCAGCTATTCCTGTGAATTTTACAGAATATAACATTATACAACTTCACTTCCATAAATTGAGAATGCTGGGGCAGGAAGGGAATAAGTGGTGTGGTAGGCTGTCTGCCATTGAGAACACCTAACCACTGAAACATTTATCATTTCATTAAACTCTTTGCCTACCAGATATCTTTTAGTGGGCAAGACTAACTAACATTACTTTAAGCTTTATTCAGTTTCTCAGCTCTCACCTTTTTAAAATATGACCAGGCTCAAGTCTTCACTTTTCTCTCTTTTGTGTTAATGGAATGTCCTACCAACACACTCAGACTAAATATACTTTTAAATATTGCATAAGTAGAAAAAAATATGTCAGTAGCATATCCAGCATCAGGGGTACTATTCAGCAGGTTCTGGGGAACCAGTAGTGGAAATTTTGAGTAGTTTGGAGAACTGGCAAATACCACCTCTGGCTGGCCCTAGAGTGGGGTGGGAATGGACATTTTGCAATATCCCTCCCAGGAGTGGGGAGGGAATGGGGATTTTACAGAATCCTTCCCAAGGAGTGGGGTGGGAATGGAGATTTTGCAGTAGCCTTCCCCTGCCATGCCCACCAACCCACACCACACCCACCAAGCCACGCCCACAGAACCAGTAGTAAAAAAAATTGAATTCCACCACTGCCTAGCACGTTTGTCACCTGAGCCCTGGTGATACTGTTATTAACATCAGCTGCCTGCAATTACTGCAAGTTCAAATCTCACCAGGCTCAAGGTTAACTCAGCCTTCCATCCTTTCTAAGGTAGGTAAAATGAGGACCCGGATTGTGGGGGCAATAAGCTGACTTTGTATAAATATACAAAAGTATGAAGGCTATTGCTTAACGCATTGTAAGCCACCCTGAGTCTCTTGAGAAGGGCGGCATATAAATCAAATTTTTAAAAAAGCAGATCATTTTAAACACTCCTCTCCTTCATTCTAAAGATAGTTTGTTATTATGGTTAAGGTAACACTCTGGACTAGAGACTGGGAATTCTAAACCATATTTAGGCACAACCTAAACAGACAGTCATTTCTCTTTTCCCTATAGTCAGCAAGAATCATTGATGAAGGCACATATTTTCCCCCATCAGCCACAATTGTCTCATGCTTTTCACTTTCTAAAAATGGAGGTGGGTGGCCAACTATCAAATCCACTGTCTCTGTGGCAGCTTTTTTCTCTATGCCTTGTTCATATCTGTGACTTACATCTTATTTTACCATTCTGCTTTAGTTTTCTGCTTCTTCTTGAACATTCCCTTTTATTATTCTCAAAGAAGGGGCTGCTTTAGGTAAATAAAGACAGGAAGTATGCAAAATGTATGCATATTTTTTTCAAGGAAGATATAAGCAGCTGAAGAAACAGCCTGGAGACAAATACTGAGTGGGAACTGGGTTGAGGACTCTGCTATGGCCTTTAGCTTGGTCCCTGGAACCCCAACTCTAATGAAAAAACTACACCAGTTCCCTGTGAAGGAGATGGATGGCTGCTTGATCCAGTTCTGAGTGAGGGAAAGTCAAATCAAGGGTGAGAACGACCGTATCAGCTGCAGCCTTGATTTGGAGGAATCAAAGATCCATTTGCTGGGCCTCAAGCTAGATAGGCTTCATTGAATTCTGTGCAATTTGGCCACATGTTCAACTCTCTTTAGTTTAGCTTAGCTGCTTCTTCCCCTCCAACCTACATCAAGCTTCCCTCCAGCCACAGGGAATTTTGAGCTGGCCACTTGGCTACCAAACCTGGAACTTAATATTATTCTTGGGACTTAACGGTTTATGTTTTCTTCTAATTGCCATATTTTATATTTCTGAATGCAAAATGCTTGGAATGGTGCCGTTTATATAGAAATACTTTAATGATGCTAAAATTTCTGTTTAATTCCTCCCTGATGTATTTACTGCCTGAAGATTGCTACACCACTGTGGTAGAAGGGATTTAAAAATCAAAAAGTATCTCTGGTCTGAATCATATTACCGTGTTTCCCCAAAAATAAGACCCTGTCTTATTTTTTTTTTTTAACCCTGAAATAAGCACTTGGCCTTATTGCCATGGGCTTATTATCAGAGGATGTCTTATTTTGGTGGAAACAGGGTAGTAAAACATCAGGAACTCACTTCACAGATTGTTTTGGGGAAAATTGTTTTGGGGAAAATAGGAGGAAGAAAGTACATTGATATGTTTGCTGCCTTGAATTGTTTGTAAAAATAATACAGTTGGGATACTAAGTAAATCAGACAGTCAGTCAAGTGAGTCAGTCAGTCAGATAGCCTAGAACAGGGCTGTCAAACTCCCGGTCCATGGGCCGGATGCGTCACTCGCTGGCCATGGCCATTTTAGCAAAGGGAAAGAAAGTCCCAATACGTCACATGACACATGACTAGACCCCTGGCCTAGAAGAAGCAGGACCCTGGTTGAGTCTGTTTTATGCTTAGACATCAGTGGGGATTTTGGTTCTGCAATGCTTCCACCTAAGGAAAGGAATTTACTTTATTGGTCTCTCATGGTGACAAATTATGCTTAACAAATGGCACACAATAAATAGACCTTCCAGATATATTAGTTTAAATCTGAGGATGATACAGATATAAGTAAAAGAGTTTGTGTTGGAGAATTCATTGAGGTCATACCCAAATCTTGTCCAGAAGATTGCCATGTGTCCTGCCCATCTGGACATCCCAATTAAACCAGTGAAGTGGGTGCCATTCTCAACTTGTCAACCGTAATTTCATCTCCTGCTCTGCCTTGATTAGAGACAACAAAGCAGAAACCAGAAGCAGCCCCCAAAAGGAAACAGATTAGACTTACTTTGAAAATGCTTTTGAAAGTTTGTATTCTTGAATTGTTGTAGGGTACTTCCTGCTAACTACTTCTGGCCTTTTTCTAAACTATTTGGAGGCGTTTGCACTGTCCTTTCTCTTTTCCCTTTCTGTTTGCTGTCTCTGCCCCAAAAATGCTACACTGTAGATAGTTCAGAATTTAATTGTGGTAAAATCCTTACAGGTATCCGGGATATATTTGGCAGGGTGAAAGTTCCCTAAAACACCTACCATTTCTGCTATTTTCATCCCATTCATCCCAGAACTGAAGCAGCTGTGTTTTGAAGATTCTCTATAATAGCCTAGAGCAAATCCTCTTTCACATCAAATGCTAAAATGTCCTGAATCAAATCAGATTGCCATCAAAGCTCGAGTACAAACTTAGATTGAATAAGCCCTCTTCAAGCCTTGAATCTCCAATTCAAATCAAATCAAATCAGACCTACTGTAAATACTTTAAGTTCCAAATTGAATATGGCAAAAAAAAAAAAAAATAGAATGTTTAAGTTGGAAGAGCCTAAGTAATAAATTGTTGCATAGATAATTAAGTGGCTAAAACCTATTCAGATTCTCCAACATAAAATAATGATATATGAATCTCCAATTTCACAGGATAATGTACATGTCATTAGAAACCTGGGAAGACCAGCTGGTTTACTTTATGGAAGTGTTAGTTAAAAAAGTATTGGGGCTGGCTAAAGGCTTTCAGCTAAATATTGAGAGGGCTTGTGAGATTCAAGCTGTTCATTTTGCTTGCAAGTCCAGTTGTTCATTGTGTGGTTCCTTAGGAATGAAATTAATAGAAAATCTGATGATGGAACTGAACAGACTAAAGGTATCATATTCAGTTTTCTGTGGTTTAAGTGAAGAATGAACAATGAAGCAACATTTCATTTCAATAATGACAAAAAAAAAGTCAATCCATTTCGGCTTTGAAATTGTTGAGTTATACTCAGAAATTATTTCAGAATCTATAAAAACTAGGCTGCAAATGTTGATGGAGTTAGCAGCAATGGCTAAATGGACTGCATTGATTAAAGAAAAAAAACCCCACACGATTACTTTTGCTTCTGGAGATTGTGCTTGAAGTGGGGGGGAAAAATAGACTTTTTGGGTTTTACCGATTAGATAGGTTTGTTGTCATAGAAATGGCTAGTTTATATAACTATGTATTGCAAAAATTAAAAGCTGAGGTTTGAATGCTATTATTTTATTCTACTGACAGGAAGTCAATGCCTTTTCTTTCATTTTCCCTTTTTTATTACTAGTTTATAATATAAAATACAAAATACAAAAGAAAATAGTAGGAAAATAAGGGAGGAAAAAAGGAAGGGAAAACTTTTCCCTTCCCTTTTTCCTTCCTTATTTTCCTACTATTTTCTTTTCTATTTTATATTATAAACTAATAATAAAACAGAATCCTATGAAAACTAGAAAGCATCTCATTGAAGGAGGGCAATTATTACTGTCTTTCTTTCTGTTTTCTTGTTATTCCCTCTTGTATCCAGACTGCTAAATTTTATTATTTATGGCTCTGTATTGTACATTTGTATATTCAGTTGTATGGCCTTAGGGTTCAGGGGAATATTACAAATAATTCAAAACTGTGCTTTGTTTTGCATCCTTTTTTCTCCATGTTTTCCCCAACCCCACTCCCTCTTTATTGATTAGTCTCTTCTATAAAGTTTCTTTTTTTCCCCTTTCACATTGGTGTGTATAATATTAATAACAATTATTATAGTAAGTGTAGACAAATGTGTTATATAATGTTTGACTATCATTTCCTGGGATGCAGAAATTTGACATTGAATCATCTTTTTTGTTTTATTTTTCTGATTTTGCAGAAGTTGATCTTCAAATCCAGATGTGCCTTTTTTATGATCACTGTGTTTGATTTTATTAATATATATAGGCAAGCTATATATTTAATATGCAATATAAAAGGTTTTTTTTAAAAAAGATAGTCCTTGCCTAGTAATCATTTTACAGCGGTTCAAAGTTATGATGGTGCTGAACTAATGATAATTATACCTGATCCTCAAAGTTAAATCCCCATTAATCACATGATCAAATTTTGGGCACTTGGCTGCTTGTTCACATTTTCAAACATACTCCCCCCCCCACCCCAATCTGCCTATCTCATTCCTATATCTGCTAGTTTGGCAACCCTGCATCTCAACATTTATCCCTGTGGCCCAGGGGTAGGTTCTACTTACCTTTACTACCGGTTCGCATCACGCCTGTGTGTGCTCTTCTGCGCATGCACAGATCTCCTATAATGAAGTCCAGGTCAGTGGTTGGAGCCTCCTGCCGGTTTTACTACTCGTTCTTTAGAACCGGTCCAAACTGGGGGCACCAACCACTGCTGTGGCCCCCGGGCTCTCTTCTTCTTTCTGCTGGCCCTTCCTGAATCTCTCTAGCAGCTTCCAGAAACCTCATGAGGCCTCTGCATGGTCTTGTGCAGACTCCCAGAAGGGCTCACAAGGCCTAAGGTAGGCTTTGCATGAATTTCCAAAGTCCAATTAAAGGCCAGTTGCCTTAGTAAGGAGAAGGGCAAAGGTGAACTGTAGGTAGCTGGGGGCAGCAGGGATAGGCAGGGGAGTACAGGGTGGCCAAAAGGCAGAGATGGGAGGGAGATAGGTGGAGGGATGTAGCTAAAGCCAAAGCAAATACAACAGGACAGAAGAAACAGGAGGTCCTTGTGTAACACCGCATGGTTCTGCTGTAATGACTACAACTACAAGGACCATAGGAACTGTCATTGCTAAGAGTATAATCATGTGATATCTCACCTAACAACAATATCACTTATCAACAGAAATACCAGTCCCAATTAGGTTAATTATATGTGGACTACCTGTAATATATAGATATATAAAGATATATAAAGAGAAAGAAGACGAGGGACAGAAATAGTGATTGCTCAACTACTGCTCAGTTTAGCAATCCTTCAAAGTTACAGTGGTGCTGGAAAGTAACTTTATGACTGGGCATCACACTCATGAGTATTTCAGCACTCCTGCAATCAGATGATCAAGATTTCTAGCACTTTGCAATGATCATCACAGCATCCTATTGACATGTGATTGCCATTTGCCTGTTTCACAGACAGTTTCCAATAAGAAGTGTCAATGGAGAAGCCAGCAGTAAAATCACACCTTGTGGTCAATGTGATGTCTCCATTAACAGCTGGGGGAGATTTGCTTAATAACTATGGTAGAAGTGAGGTTGTGATGCATCACACTCATATAGTGCTCATTTAACAACTGTTTTACTTGTCAAGTGAGTTTCTGGTACCAAATTTGGTTGTTTAGCGAGAACTACTTTTATCTACTTTTACACACACACACACACACACACACACGATGCTCATATTATTTTTAAAGTGACACTCTAAATATGTGTGAGATGTTTAATTACAAGATTTTCTAAACTGCATGAATAAATAATTTTAATATTTTGTCAGAATGGGTCAGTGGTGGGTTCCTCCCAGTTCTGCTGGGTTCCGCCGAGCCGGTAGCAGTGATGATATGATGTCACTGAACCGGTTCTGCCCCCTGCCCCCACCCCCATTATTCTTACCTTTTATTTGGCCCCACCCCCAATCTATTGCTGCCTCCTGAGTCCCAGCTGATCGGCTAGAAGGAAAAAAACTGTTTAAACTCTTGCTGCGGTGCTTCAAAGGGCCGCCCTACAGCTGATCAGTGTTAAAAGGCAGTGTGGTGGTAGACCAGTGCCTCCAAAAATAAATGGGTAGACCAGTGCCTCCAAAAACAAATGAGTAGACCAATGCCTGCAAAAATAAATGGGTAGGCCAGTGCCTCCAAAAACAAATGAGTAGACCGGTACAGCTCTGCAAGCAGTTAAAAGCCTGGTAGACCAGTACCTCTGCTAAATCCTAAAGAAGTGTCAAATGACCATCAAGCTACACCCACAAAATAAGCCATGCCCACAGAACCGGTAGTAAAAATTTTTAGCACCACCCCTGGAATGGGTGATCAATGTCAAGCCCTCCTGAGTATTTAGAATGCAACCAGATTCTCCAGAACAATTACATAATTGTTTTCAATATCTATATATAAAAAATAATAATCACTGGAACATATTATACAGTAGTTGAAGGCTATTAAAAAAAACCAACATTTCACAGTCCAAATTGTAATGTTTTGCAAGACTACAAGCCTGAATTTAATTTAGTGCATATTTTTTGTTCTATTAATCCTTCCCAACAGAAATACATTTTCATTTGTTTCTACACACATAAATTGTTTTCCATTAAGTTACTTTCATCTTATTCTTTGATATTTAATGTTAAACTCATGTTGTAGACATTATTACACTTTCAGGTCATCCTCCTGTGAAGCTTAATGTTGTATTTGGTAAAAGTTTAAATACATTTTTAAATGGTCCTTGCTCTTTGCTGAAAGATAAAGATTTTATTAAACAGATGGAACAGGAGATGGCAGAGGGTTTTTTTATTATTATTATTAATAGGGACTCGGTTATATTACTCTTTGTAATATGGAACACTACTAAAGAATTATCCTGTACTCTTCATATCAAAAACAGCAATTCCATAAAGGTTTTTTTTTTGTTGTTGTTGTTGATAAAAAAGAAAAACGTGAAATAACCATGTCTTTATACATCCCATCTGTTTCCTAATTCTGTTCAATATAAACTTGAACAAAAAGTGTACTTCCAAAAAAACCAGGGTTTTTTCTTCTTCATATATTGCACAAGGCAACAGCATTGGAAAAAACGTGAGCAAAAATGTTGCTGTTTTTACTGGAAACTGGAAGATTCCCAATCTGGTAATTTTCTAGTTGTATCATGTGAAAATGTTTTTTTTTTCCTGCTTTTGTTGTTGTTAGATATGAAGTTATGTCCAACTCATCATGACCCCATGGACAACGTTCCTCCAGGCCTTCCTGTCCTCTACCATCATCTGGAGTCCATTTAAGCTCACGCCTACTGCTTCAGTGATTCCATCCAGCCACTTCGTTTTCTATCGTCCCGTTCTTCTTTTGTCCTCAGTCTTTCCCAACATTAGGTTCTTCTCCAGTGAGTCCTTCCTTCTCATTAGGTGGCCAAAGTATTTGAGTTTCATCTTCTAAAGAGCAGTCAGGGTTGATCTCCTCTAGGACTGACTAGTTTGATCACCTTGCAGTCCAAGGGACTCGCAGGAGGGACCAAGGGACTCGCAGGAGTCTTCTCTAGCACCATAGTTCAAAGGTCTCAATTCTTTGGCATTCAGTCTTCCTTATGGTCCAACTTTCACAGCCATACATTGCAACTGGGAAAACCATAGCCTTGATTATATGCACTTTTGTTGGCAGAGTGATGTCTCTGCTTTTTAGTATGCTATCTAGATTTGCTATAGCTTTCCTCCCCAGGAGCAAGCGTCTTGCTATTTTACTATAAATATATAGCATTTTTTTTTTACTTGAATTCTGTTTTTTAGTTTTAGTAAGATATAAATTAACCTAGGTATTTGTACACCACACAAGGTGAATCCTATCATGTTTTCTAATTCTACACTTATTTGAAAGACAAATAATTTTAACATCTACTTTGCCTTATAGATTACAGGGTGCTCTTCCAACTATTTTGCATCCAACAGTTGGATTCATATAAGGCTGTCAAAGTTCCAATCATGTCAGATTTAATTAATGTTCTTGCTTTAATTTGAAATAAACATGTCCCAGCAGATGCTGAGAAAGACTTTGATACAGTTTCTTAGAAGTTTTTAAAGCTCTCCAAAGTTTTATATTTGGAATTGGTATGAGTTATTAGTAGTATTAATGGTGTATCTTCTCCTTGGTTGCATTATTAATGGTGGTTTTTAATAGTGTGCTCTCAGCTTGATTAAATTTACAGCATGCCAAGGTACACAACAGGGATGTATCTGTTTCCCTGTCTTTTTAGTTTGCTTTAGAACTTTGCCTTTTTAATTAGAAATTTTAAAAACATTAATGCAATTAAAGTAGGGAAGTAAAGTGTAAAATTTTACTATTAACTGATGACATCTAATGTTTTACACTTAGAACAGTGATCTCTATTCCTTATCTCTTCCATTAAAGCAGGATATGAGATCTTACTTTTGGTGCTCTATAAGTTTGTTGTTTATCTGGTTAAGCTTCCTCTTAGTGAGTAATCTATTAATCGGAGGAATTCCAATTTTATATCACTGAGTCACAGTAATCGTTGAGAAGAAGAAAAAGTATAGAGTTTTCTCAGCAGGTTGATGTATATTTATTTTGGCTACATCGACAATCTAGAGAAGATATAGAATATTAAATATTGTGGATCTTTCAGGCATGAGTGCTGACTAAAAGAATTATCATGCAACACTGAAAAGAGAAATCTATGCATAATTTGTTGATGCTGTTGTGAATATTTGAAATGCTTTTGTTTCAATAAAGGAGCAAGGAAGAGGATTTTCAAGTAATATAGTATTGCTTTTATTTAGCTTAATATTTGTCAAGTTTCTGTTTTATTACCTATGCATATTTTAAGAACTAGATTCTGAATCCTGCCCTGTTTTAGCCCAAATTGGCACTGCATAAATTATGCACATCCTACATAAGATTTAATCCTTCCTGTAGTTTCCTTGGACTCTGTATGCTACTGCTTAGCATAGCACTCTACCAATCTTCTTAGCTCTTCAAGTTACAACCCAACACTAAACAAATTGCAAATGTGCTACTCTGTTATTGATGAGTCTAGAACAGGGCAAGTGTTGACCGACAGTTGTTTTGAGTATGCTTCTCACTGAAAAAGTCAGTGGTTTTCAGTTCTTTCAAAGTAATGCTGTCCACATCTGCACCAACCCTATCAGACTGACTGTGGCTTTCTTTATTTTCTATTGTAAATATATAACTACATCAATGTAAATTTAACAGGGTTTCACAATGTTATTTCTTCCTTCTTCCTTCTTTTAAAGTCTTTCGATCTGTTGTGGTCTGCTGGCAGCCTGCAGAGCTGGCAGCAGAGTCAGACAGTGAGAAGGTTGGGGAGGAACATGGGCCAGTTCTGGAGTCTGAGGGAAGGCTTGGACGAGGGCTCTGCATCGGAGGCAGAGAAAGGGCCATCTGGGAGGTATGCGCTGTCTCTGGAGCCTCCAGAGTCAGACCTCAGCAAGGCAGAGGAACAGGGGGAGCCTGTACCCAGTGTGCGCATGCGCAGAGCTGCCAGAAGGCAAGAACAGTTAAAACAAAAGGGACGACTTGGGAGTAGGGCTTGGAGATGATTGGCCCCTCCCATAAGACTTAAAAAAGGAGCAAAGGCATGTCGGCCCTTGCAGGAAGCAACATTGTTAATTCTGTTCAATTTAAAGTCTGAAGCTCTGTTTCATTCTGGACTCTGTGTGGCTTTGCCAATTAGGTCTTTGGCAGTGTGTCAAGGGAGATAAAGGTAGATGATTATCAGCCTTATCCCAATGGACTCTTTACAACTATTTGGGATTCATCTGTGAATGAACAGAATTCACAGCTGTTGCAATAAAAGAGGTCTTTGGGACTACTCATGTGTTTTACTGACTCAGGAAGCCTAAGTCAGAACAGGATCAGGGGATCTGTGGGAATGGTAAAAGAAGTCAGTAAGGTAGTTTGTGAACATATGATCCATGTCCTGTGACTTTAATCCTTTATTTATGAGCACTGATATTTTTTAATCTCCAAATGCAGAAGGCCCTGCTTTGAATCTCTTATTTAGAGACCTGGATTTTTCAGTTTTCCTTCAGAATTTCATGGAAAACAGTGATCAGATTTAGTTTCTTAATGCCTGCACTACAGCCAATTTCAATAATATAAGAACAAAATACCTTGTACTCTAAAAACATGAAATCCAGTTATCTAATGATGGAATATATGATTGATATCCCTAGGTGAAATATCTTGGTCTAGGTTTACATGAAATTAGACTTACAAATTTGACTGATTTTTATCATTTTTTTTAGCTAGGGTCAAAATTTATTAGCTATTTCTCCAAAGGAAACATCATAAATTCACATAACTACAGAAACATCTTATGAGAAAAGTTCTTGCTTCACTAACATTTATTTCATTGTTATTGTTGTTGAATAACTCAGGTGTTTTGCTTGAAATGCTGAAAATGCTTTAAATGAAACTTTTATTTTAACTTGAACTGAAATTTAAAAAAAACACATTTTTGATGTGAAAAGTGGATATAGATATAGATATATTTAAAAGCCAGCTCTTTGCAGGGCATGTTAAAATAAAACCATAGACATGACTAAACTATGAATCACTGTGATATCTAAAAAAGACATATTAACAAAAAAATAGAAACCTCTAGTAAAAATGCACATAGTCCTTTTTTGGTGACCATTTGAAGTTTGAAATTACAGTGACAGTGCCCCAAGTCACTGCAATCATCAAAACTGTAATTGAGTCCTTTTATTTTGCTGCTGATTATCCTCTTCTTTTTCTTTTCTTCCACCTTTTCCAACATTATGGACTTCTCAAAGCAGTTAGGTTGTCACATAACCTGTCCAAAATATTCATGCCTTGAGAATTGCTATTTTTAATAAATGTATATGCATGCATATGTCTATCACAACCATGCTATAATTTTAAATGCATCCCAAGGTAAGTCTCCACATCTTGATAATTTTGCCTCCTTCATACTAATATTTCTCCTCTACCCCAATAAAACTATTGTTATACAAAATTAATTCTATGTTCAATATTTTTAAGGGATGTACAAGCTTCTAGACATCTATATATAGCCAGAATGCAGGTCATGCCAGATTGTTTACTCCAGAGCTTCTTTGCAAAACTTTTATGTCCAATAAGCCTTGAAAAATAGAATGAATAATAGTAGATCATCATTATTGAAATATTCACTGTGAACTTGCTAGATAACTTGTTTGTTTGAGTGTGACGATTGCAGCTGCTGCAGTCAACCTTTTAAGCTGGTGGACATATTGAAAATGTTATGATCAGGTTGAGGGAGGCTTACTTCTCCCAAAGCGATTATTATGTGGGTGTGACCATCAGAAACCACTAATTCATAAAAAGACACCCACTCTAGACACGCAGGAACCTCTCTACTAGATGGGATTTCTCCCCTTCTTACCACCACCACCCCTCGGTCCTTATTTCAAATACACTAAGCTGCAGCCATCTACAATAGTACAAAAATAAGATGCATTTTTAGTAACTGAAGAAAATACTACAGGCTGCTGCTTAACTTTCCTTTTCATACTAGCTATCCATTATTTTTATTATTAAAATAATATAAGTAATATAAAGTAAAATAATACAAGTAAGTAATTGATACAACGCTCTAAGAATAGCAATCTACAAGAACACATGAAGAGTAGTGTTCTTCTAGAGGGAGATTGATGTCATAGCCAGTATTTTAATCTTTCTTTGAATTCTATCTTTGTTTTATCACACTTTTGTTTCATTAACGTTACAGTTCTAATACATGCATACACACATACTGTATGACTGGGCTTGTCTAGATTGAAATAGATAATTGTAATTGAAACATTAATTAAATAACTCTAAAATGCTTCCTAGACTAAGAGGCGAAGAAGATGCAATATTTATTTTGTTAGGGTTTTATTCTCTCTCTCTCTCTCGCCACATTGACTTCAAAATGGTCAATACCTTTCTTCAGTTTTTCACTACAACAAAGACACTGAGGTGTGCTGAGAGGAAGTGATTGGCTTAGAGTCACTCAGTCAGTTTCATAATTGATAGTAGACTCAAACCTGATAGATACCACATTTGTATCTATACTAAATTAGCTCCTTTTCACTCTCCTTCCCTTTTTATTCTCCATATTGTGTAGATAATCCTAGACTTACAACTGACCTCTTACAGAAGTTATGATGGACCCCTGGGGGTACAACTCAGTTCTGAAGTTGGATGTCCACTCTATACATGGCCATGTGGTTGTATTTTGGTCACTCAACAATTGGTCTTCATTTACAGCCGTTTGTAGTGTCCTGCAGTCACATGACCACATTTGATGACATTTTTGCCAAAACCTGACATCCACTTTTTGGTAAAAATGCCCCATAACGAACAATTGATTTACTTAATGATCATGGCATTAGCTTAAGAACCATGGTGGTCACTTTACAACTGCAGCATTTGCTTAATGACCATGGTAAAAAAGATCATAAAATCAAGTTGGGTATATAGGTGATCCATTTTATGACTATCACCATTTATAACTCTAATGGATAGGCTCCATTATAGTCTTGCCAAGGGTTATCTGTATGAGTAAATAAGAACATCTATTACAATGTAGGATAATACGTATCAAGAAATAATAGGGTTAACTCTGTTAAATGTATATCTCACTGTTGGGAACTGTATATTGTTATTGTTTGGATTGAAACATAACCTTCTAAATCAGTGATGGCGAACCTTTTCAGCACCGAGTGCCGAAAAGGTCACATGGAAATGTCACACATGCGGCCGCATGCTCGTCATGCTCTGGAAAAGCTGAACTTCCGGGTTCTAGCATGCATGCGTGCCCGACAATCAGCTGGCCAGCGGGCATGTGCAGGCCAGTTTTCGACACTGCCACACACACGAAGGGATCGTGCTCTGGAAAATCTGAACTTTTGGGTTCTATCGTGTATACGTGCCTGACAATCAGCTGGCTGGCGCACATGTGCAGGCTGGTTTTTGGCACTGCAATGCAGACAAAGGACAGCTGATCGTCATGCATGCATGTGCACCAGAAACCTGGAAGACAAACAGGCAAGGCAGTGAGTGCCAGGTGACATGACTTCGTGTGCCACTTTGGGCACGCCTACCATAGGTTCACCATCACGGTTCTAAACTCTACTGATTGGGAACAGGATACAGGATAACTTCTACTGAAAAAAAAAACAGCTGCGGGTACCAGCCATTTGGGCAAATCATAGATGTTTTCTTCATGAGACAAAGTTTTAGTAAAAGTTGATTTCTTGTAGGCATCATTGAAATGAGGTATCAAATCACTGAATGAGTCATCCAGTTTAAAATGAAAATGCTGGTAGCTATTTGATCACAATTTAGAATAGATTTTGTAGCACCTATTGTCTTTGGCGCATTTTCCTATAAATAGTTAGCTGCAAAACATATGTTCCAGAAATGAAAGTCAAAGGTATTATTTACTTTAATTATCAGGCTTAGCCATTATTGGTAGAATTTAATCACGAAGTTGATAGGCATTTTGAGAACAAGTTAATATGATGGCCATTCACCTCATTGGTGGGATGACAGCATATTTCCCCTATGCAAATTGAGAGAATTCAAACTTGACATGCACCTTATGTTCTGCTAGCCCTTTGTACATATCTTGTTAGAAGCAGAATAACTAATTTGCTCTAAGTACATAGAAATTGGAATTAAATTAAACTGGTTCTTGATACTGTTATCTTGTCTATATTGCTCCCTGAAAAAGTACAAGCACTGCTTTCCAAATTTATGTATTTCTGCATGGGATTTGTAAGGCCATCAACTCATAAATTGTAACTCTGAGCAACTAACATAGAATTAAAAACACAGAAAAATAACCAGTAAATATATAAATGCAAACCAGAGGATAAAGCAGCTTAGTTCAATCTGTTCTCAAAATCTTTACAATGTGGGATTATCCAGTACTCTGGTACAAAGCCTCAGGGAAAATCAGTTTTCCAGGCTTTGTGGAAGGCCAGTAGGGTTAGGGACATGTGAATCTTGGGGTGTATTTTGTTCTAAAGGGTAGGTATCACAGCAGAGGAGACAGTGCTTGACCCCGACTGAAAGCATTTCCACTCTGTTGAATCTCATAAAATGAATAAAAACAATTTGAGACGGGTAGTTCTGCAAATAATCAGCCATGTACCATGAAGGGCTTCTCATGTTGAACAGAATCTGGAAACCTATAGGGGAACAATTAAGCTTACAAAATAGGAATGTTACATGGCCATATCATGGGCCTGTAACTGCTCACATTGCTGCATTCTGGAACAATGGTAGCTTTCAGATAGTCTTTAAGGGCAGCCCCTTGCAGAGTATGTTGGTATAATCCAATCAACAGATGGTCAAGGTATGAGTAATTGTGAGATGGGCCTTAGGATTGATTTGTGCAAAAGTTCTGATAGTCATGACTGATATTTACCTTTGAAATAAGAGTTGAGAGACCAAGAGCAGCCTCAAATTATATGCTCCTTTTGTCTTGAGGAGCTGCAGAAGAAAAGTCCCAAAATCTGGGAGACCCTAAAACCAAAACTGCTCAGTCTTGCTTGGGTTACATCAAAGACTGTCCTTCTTCATCCACCCCCATCCCCCAACCTCAAGACACTTGAAAATGTTATTTACGACATCAGTTGGTGATCCTGGAGTATAACTGAATATCATCAGTGCAGTGATAAAGTTTAACTCCCATTGACAGATGGCCTCACCCACAGGCTTCATGTAGATATTAAATGAGATCACATATTATGATAAATGCTATCAAAGGCTACAGAGTGCTCAAGGAGGACTATGATGAAAGCTCTAGGTAATTAATTTTCTCCAATCCTTACTGGAGCTGCAAACTACCTTCCCAACAAGCTTCCATGAACAGGAAATGTTGAGGAGTGCTGTTGGATATACTGCATGGGTAATTTCTTAGGGAGGGGATGAACCACTACCTCTGTAAACTATCCACTTCTTCAAGGATTCATTCTAAAAAGAAGGATCCACAAGCAGAAAGAGTCCACATAAATATAATCCATTTCAGGATGATCATTGCCTTTTTATTTCAAGCAGCAGTTAAGCCTCAAACAAACCATGAATCAGAACTCTTGGGAACTACCATAAATTCCTTTTGAACCCTAACTGGGTTCATTAAGTGCCTAGGGCAGACTGATGGAATAGATCCTGTAGCAGGAAGCAACTGAAGCAAATTTTAAGTCTAACAGACATTGACATGATGTGACAAGGGAGACAGGACAACCCTGGTTCCAGCTCAAAATCAATAATTCCTGCTCTGAGACAAAAACAGAAATGCAACTGCTTATGAGAGTTGATCCCCAATAATCTGGTTTGAGTGCGTGGTTCTGATGGTGGGGAACATGCATGAACTCAATAGCTGCCTCTGACTTCATACTGTCAGAAGGCAGATTAAAATTCTGCAAAAGTCTGCCACCACTTCAATAGAGATGATCAGCACTGTGTTGCTTCATCCTACTCAAATCCGGATTTACATTTTCTGACTGATCGCACACATACGTATGTACTTGGACCTTGTTCATGTTCAGTCATTGCTATGTTCAACTCAAGATGTGAACATTCCTCTCCTCTCCAGGTTGCAGTGATGGCATCACTAACAAGCATCTTTAGTACCTAGGATACTATCTGCAGCAAACATCTTTTATGTATACAAAAAAGATTGCCAGAATCCTGCAGTATAAGAGCTCATTAAAAAAAGAAAAGTATGTTCCCACAGAAAATAACAAAAAGAAACTTCCTAAAAAAGTAGCTAAGAAGGTTAAAAAAGAAAGAAGAGGACAGCAGTAAAGCAGCAGAGCAGCAGTTGAAAAGTGTTCAAAAGAGTAACAAATATTAAACAATCATTTGGGCAAAACACTAGAAAACATCAAAGAAACTATCAGATTGAAAGCTCCATAGCAATATTATATATACCCAATTCATTAAGCTCCAAATTATTTTAAATAAATAAATAAATGTGATTTAGAGCCTTTGCAAAGCTTCCCATTCTCTCATACATAATCAGAATCTTTTTTTGTTTCCTGAGGAAAAAAAAGTAAATATAAATATAAACTGTAGATCAGTTTATGTTTCTTGTGGCCTAAATGAGACTGGTTGATTTCTACAGGCCCAGCTTGAACCATCTCTATAGAACCCCAATTAAAACCAGCACCTTGAATTGAACCTTCAAACGATTAACAATCCAAATTGTTTAACGCAAACATGATTTTTGAACCAAAATTCATTTTACACCAAATAAATGGATTGATAAATAGACGGTACAGTTTCTTATATGGGGCTTGTTTATTATCTCTAGACTTATTTCATTTACAAATTTTCTTGATTATTTAGAATTTTTCCTTGAGACACTAGAAAGCATAGAGGCTCCCTGACTTTTACATGTCTGTGCTATCAATAAAGGAAAATAAAAAAGGCATTTCTTTGATTAAATGTAAGACTCCACAAAGCCAAAGCAGGCTGTATTTTTACTAACTGCTCCCTTTTTAGGATGTCATTTGCAAGTCTAAGAAGGAGACTTAGTAACAGAAGAGAAACTAAGGTAGGTTTAGTTTACACAAAGACATTAAAACATCCTTGGAACAGTTGAAAATAAAATTCTGCAGCCCAGTGAATTCTATATATGACCATGCATTTATCAACTGAAATTTTACTTCACAATAGAAGCTTTCTCTCTATTCTTCTTCCAATTAATTTTAGGAACAGATAGGACTGATACCAACGAGCATTGGTGCTCCATGATTATAAAATCATAAAAACAAATGATGCCTGCTGAGTTGTAGCTTAAATTACTGCCTTCCAATTCACACTTCCTAATTTGACATATTTATATTTTATTTTACAAGATAAAACAATTATTCATGAGTGTGCAAATTGTTGGAAAATTGGACATGGTTGACTAAGCATCATTTCCCAATCTATTTTCTACCATAGCCACAAATTCAGAAAGATGAACTTTGCAATTTAGAAAAAATATTTCTTTTCCCCCTCTCCTTTACAGGTTTTATTGATGAGCGCTTATCTATTTATTCTTACACTTTACCTTTTTACAGAATCTGTTCTTAAATATCTGCTGATAGAAATTGACTTCTCATAGAAAATGTATACATTATTCCTGCACACTACTTTAACAACAACAACAACAAAGTAGAAATAGCAATAGCACTTAACTTATATACCACTTCATAGTGCTTTTACAGCCCTCTCTAAGCAGTTTACAGAGTCAGCCTATTGCCCCCAACAATCTGGGTCCTCATTTTACCCACTTTGGAAGGATGGAAGGCTGAGTCAATCTTGAGCCTGGTGAGATTTGAACTGCCTAACTGCAGCTAGCAGTCAGCTGAAGTAGCCTGCAGTACTGCACTCCAACCACTGCGCCACTTCGGCTCTTGAGATGCTCTCAAGTCAAGCTAAACTTGAGATTATAAAGACATATTCAGTTTTCTTCAAACTGATAAAGAAAATGGTCTGCTAGTACCTTCTACCACAATTCTTTCAACTTCCCAATCTACAGTATTAGATGCCCATGGTATTCCATCTAAGCACTAACTGAATCCAATCTTGCTTAGCTTCCAAGCTTGGACAGGAGCTGCAGAAAAATGCTTCTGAAAATATGAATCCCTTACAGCAATTCTTAATTATTTTTAGTATGTCAGCTACAGCAAAATCTATAGGTCTTATTTTTCTGATATTTGGTTAATCTGATTTATAATCTAGGTGATGACCTAGAGGAAAAGATGCCCGCCTTCCACTCAGAAGTTCAATGCTAGGCAGTGACAGATGTTTCTTTATCAGGGCACAAGGAGAAAATGTTTGCCGAGAAGTCTGCATAGGCATCAGGAAGGGAATCCGACCAGTAAATACTGGTCTCCCCAACTCCACCCCTATAAAAGGGATTACAGGGTCATAAAAAGAAAAAAAAATCTGACTTTGAAATGGAACTCAGAGAGGAAAATAGAGATATCAGTATGGATGTTTTGTTTTGTTTTGAAATGTGGACTGTATGAACTAAATACAGCATTGTTTTGAAATTTATGCTGTTCAGTTTTTATTTTAATGCACGTGTTAGTAAAAATGTTCACAGAGATGGATGGTAGAGAAAAATAATTGCAAATAATTTTTTCTCTTAGAATAGTGATGCACCGAAAAGCATATGTTGGGAGAAATGCAAAGAAAAGGGGGTACAAATTTTCATGCAGATTTCTTTTATCAAAAAATGTAGAGACAGAATATGTGAGTTCTGGGCTCTTGACATCCACTAACTTTATGGACACAACCACACAGTTTTAATTCTAACTGTTTCGAAAAACTGTCATTGCCTTCTTCCAGGTTTCTTGGTGCACAATATGTAAGAAGTATTTTTGTTATAAGCACTAATTTTTTTAAAAAATAACATGATGTCAAAATGTATAGGTTGTTGTGTTTCAATGGAACAAAATGTGAGCTAGTTTAAGTGCTGTATGTTTCAATGGAACAAAACTCAAAATGTTCTAAGTGTTTAGGTCAAAGGAAACAATGAGAGTACAGAAAAATCAGGAATGCCAACATATAATAGTGGTATTTTAAAAAAATCACTATTTTAATAACTTCAGTGTTAAAATATTAACCATATTCTAGGTCATCTCTTGTCATGAAACTGAAACAAAAACCAGCATGTGGTGATGGAAGGCCTTTGGTACCTTTTGATTTTTAAACCATATGGTTGTCATTCAAAATGCCTCAAATAATTAAAGGAGAATGGTGGTTTTGGAACTTATCATACTCCAAAGCAACTACACTTTGCAAACGTCATGCTGTGATAAATGACAACTGTTATGACAGGCAAGATTTATTTAAGGAAGAGAGATAAATTTAGGCATTCCAAAATGGGAATACACATTTCATGAAATTTTATTTTCAAGGACATTGCCAGATCTTAGGAAACAGGGTATTTCAGGTATTTCAGCATAGTTCATTTAGAAAATATGTTTTTTCCCTTGAAGGATCTGTCATGCTAAAATATCAGGGAGGCAGAAAAAAAATATGTTGGGGTGTGTGTGTTTGGGTGTATTGTAAGGGACGTGGTGGCTAAGACACTGAGCTTGTCGATCAAAAGGTTGGCAGTTCAGCAGTTCAAATCCCTAGTGCCGACGGAGTGAGCTCCTGTTACTTGCCCCAGCTTCTGCCAACCTATCAGTTTGAAAGCACGTAAAAAATGCAAGTAGAAAAATAGGGACCACCTTTGGTGGGAAGGTAACAGCGTTCCATGTGCCTTTGGCATGTAGTCATGCTGGCCACATGACTATGGATACATCTTTAGACACCACTGGCTCTTCGGCTTTGAAACGGAGATGAGAACCGCCCCTAGGTCGGGAATGACTAGCACATATGTGCGAGGGGAACTGTTGTGGCCTGTCAGTGGCCTGTGCAGCTAATAGCTGATTCTGACAGCGAGGAGGCTGGTGTGCTGCTGCGCCAGCAACCTGTGCAGCTGGCACTTGAGTCGGACAATGAGGAGGCTGGAGAAGATGTGGTGTCAGAAGCGGGGATTCAGTCAGGGCCTTCAGAACCTCTTGAAGCTTCCATGGGTGAAGAGGAAGAAGAGGAGGAGCCTCTTCTCGATGCACGGTGCGCAGAGCTGCCAAAAGGCAGGAGTGGCTCCTCAGGAGGAGGTCTCCTTGAGAGTAAGGTTTGGGGCTACTTGGCCACTCCCTTAGCCTATTTAAGGATGGACGACGACTGAGGCAATTTGCAGGGAACAACTTAGTTCACTCTCCTTCGTGTCTGGATCTTAGTTCTCTTATCAGTGTCCTGCAAATTGCTTCTGGGCTTTCTGCCAATCCTAGTAAGATTACGATTATTTACTCTTTGGATTCTTGTAGGCTGTTAACAAAGTTAATTAACAGCCTTTGTTTGAAAAAAACTGATTTAATTGAGTAAACTAAGGTTTGTACAGACTTTGTGTGTGCTGCGTTCTTTGGGTCTGTAGCTGGGGCAGAACAGGAACCTTTACCTTTATATATGTGTGTGTGTGTGTGTGTGTGTGTGTGTATGTGTATATGTGTATATGTATATTCCGTGCGCCTTTGGCATTTAGTCATGTCGGCCACATGACCACAGAGACATCTTCAGACAGCACTGGCTCTTCAGCTTTGAAACAGAGATGAGCACCACCCTCTAGAGTTGGGAAGGATTAGCACATGTGTCCAAGGGGAACCTTTACCATTTTATATGTATATATATTTTCAATTGTAAAATGAGCTAATCTTACAGGCTTTTGTATAAAATGGAATCAATTTGCATGCATTTTATTATAAAGAGCCCAAAACTTTCAACATTACAATTTTGTATACTGGACTTTCTCAGAAAACACAGAAAATGTATCAAATAAGGGTTCAAATAAGGTCAAACCTTAAATGATGGTAGTTGTAGAGTCAACTCAAACAATTAGAAATAGTGGTCCTTAAAATATTTCCATCTATCTATTTCCACTCCCTTCATTCAGTAAATTTAGCTTCTATATAACATCCCCAAGTAATAATCTTTTTGTAGTCTTTTTACAGTTACACCCTGCTGGATGACAAAAAGCAAGTTCATCTGATTCAAGTAATAGTAAAAATGTCTGGCAAAGTATTTTGCTGTGACAGATCTTCTATGTAAATGTTACTTGCCGAAAATATTTTACATCTGCAATACATTTTAAAATTCAAGCAGAGTAGCAGGCCTGGTTGAAAACATTTTTTCCTTTAAAACTTACTTCTTTTCTTCTGGGATCTTCTGTGTACAGGTAGTTCTCAATTTACAACCACAATTGAATCCAAAATTTATGTTGCTAAGTGAAACATTTGTTAAGCGAGTTCCACCCCATTTTACGATCTTTCTTGCCACAGTTCTTAAGTGAATCGTTTTAGTTGTTACATTAGTACTAAGACTGTTAAGTGAATGTGGCTTCCCCATTCACTTTGCTTGTCAGAAAATTGCAAAAGCTGATCACATGACCCCAGGACACTGCAACCGTCATAAATATGAGCCAATTGCCAAGCATCTGAATTTTGATCATGTGACCTTGGGAATGCTGCAATGGTCATAAGTGTGGAAAATTGCCCATAAATCACTTTTTTCAGTTGTAACTTTGAACGGTCACTAAATGAATTGTTGTAAATCAAGGACTACCTGTACTTTGTGTTTTAAAGTCACTTTAGCATTTAAAGATGTCTGCAAAAATCAACCAAATGTAGTGTCAAGTTTTAAAATGGATCTTCTGCCAATTGATATTATTTATTTATTTGTTCATTAAATTTATATGCCGTCCATCTCATTAGTGTGTGGAAGTAGATTAAATTATTGGTAATTAGATTACATGTTTCTTCTTCTGAATTTAGCTATGCATTTAATTCATCATTTTTTTAAAAAGAATTTTTTTAAAAAAAAACTTGACACAGCCACCAAGATTGGCTTTGGGTTTTAAAAAAGGGGATTTCTAAGCTCCATTTCATATTTTGTGCATCTGTGCCAAACTAATGACTTCTCAAAATTGTGAGCATCGTATGTTCTTGATTCAATAATAAGGAAAAATTCTTATAACTGCTTACCAGAGTGAATTAAGGTATCTTTCTCCAAAAGCAAAGCAAGAAAGGAATCTATCTACTGAAAGACCTTCCTCACTATGTAACGAGACAAAATGGATCTCACTCCTTCCTTACTGCTCTACTAAATTTCATATAAAAGCAATGAGAAAAGTAATATTGCTTTCCTGTCTTCATAAAGGCTTTTCCTTGCTAGCTCTTTTGATTATGTTTTCTCTGAGGAAAGAAATTGGAGCCACATCCATAATGATGAGTTTCATTTCACTTTGCAGAGTGCAGCTATTTGGAAATGAACAGAATTAGGGCATTCTACCTTGAAGTCTTCTTGTGTAGAAGGCTAGAAAGGTGGTAGCATGGCCCAAGTTTGAAAGCATGTAAAAAATGGAAGTTGAAAAATAGGGACCACCTTTGGTGGGAAGGTAACAGCATTCCGTGTGCCTTTGGCATTTAGTCATGCCGGCCACATGACCACAGAGACGTCTTCAAACAACGTTGGCTCTTCGGCTTTGAAACAGAGATGAACACCACCCTTAGATTCGGGAACAACTAGTACATATGTGCGACAGGAACCTTTTTGTATGTAAAATATTTCTTGTGTTGAGAGCCACAAAGATATTTTCAAGCACATCCTGGATTGGTATTTATTCCATAGTCTCAATATGCCCCATCTATGATAATGATTTTGTAATCTACATTAATCTTGACCATATCATATCATAAATATCCACCCAAATCTCAGATCAACAAGTGTATTTTTTAGGGAGTTTTTAAATGAAAAAGTGAGTATTGAAGAAAAATAGAAGGCCCTTGGAGTTAGAAGGATATGATTCAAGATTTGGATGGCATGGATTTTTGTGGTATGATAAAGTCAAGGTTAACATAGATTTCAAAAATTATTATGTTTAGATATGCCATATTGGGAATATGGGATAGATACTAGTCTTCTATTTCTCAGCAACACTCACTCTGTCATCCAAACCAAACAGAAAGCTGCAGAATACAATTTCAAATCAGGTAAATTGAGTTATTTTCTTTACTTTACATCTTGTAACATCTTGTATTTTAGTTGTGACTGCACTGTCTCTAGTTTTGAGAGTGTCTGAAAACTTCAATTGATGCATCAGCATGGTTACTTATTCAAGCATAATAATAATAATAATAATAATAATAATAATAATAATAATAATAATAATAATGATGTCATTTTGAGGGAGTGGCATCTGATGCCAATAGTTTTCTGGGTGTGGTGTAAAGTCTATTATTATTATTTTTTAAATTTGATTTATATGCCACCCTTCTCCGGAGACTCAGGGCAGCTTACAATGCGTTAAGCAATAGCCTTCATACTTTTGTATATTTATACAAAGTCAGCTTATTGCCCCCACAATCTGGGTCCTCATTTCACCTACCATAGAAAGGATGGAAGGCTGAGTCAACCTTGAGCCTGGTGAGATTAGAATTTGCAGTAATTGCAGGCAGCTGAATGTTAATCAGTGCCTTAGTCTACTGCGCCACTCAGGCCATTACAGTTGATTTTCAACTGTAATGTCTTTATTATTACTATTTCCCCTGAGTCATCTCTGATTGAAAGTGTTATTTATTATTATGGTTCGTCCCACAATCAACCAATGTTAGAATGGATTTGGCATTTTTATTGTTGTTGTTTTTGTTGTTGTTATTTAAGATTTAGTCTTAGATTTGATTCACAGTTTGGAACTGATAAAAACAGTTCAAGTCCAAGCCAAGGATCTAAGAGCTGTTAAGGTAACATCTGAGTATATAATTATTATTATTATTATTATTATTATTATTATTATTATTATTCATTAAATATGAAACTCAGTCAAGTGAACATTCAAAAATGCATCACAAATACCATTGACTAGTGCTAATGGTTGATATGGGTTGCTGCCAGCATCCTAGGTATCAACCAAGTACCTTCATAAAATGCACGATGTTCCAAGTAGCGCAGTTTTTTGCAGTTCCGCTGGTGTTATTGCAGGAACTTGCAATTTGCTGATGTATCTTATAAAATTCTTGGACATGGTACCAAGTACCCTGATGACAGTGGGTATCACTGTTACATGTTTCATCTATAGCCATGTATTTCAATGGCCAGGTCGTGATATTTCATTATTTTTTCCAGTTCTTTTTCTTCAACTCTGGCATCTCCTGGTACCGTGATGTCAATAAATTGTACGTTTCAGTTTTCAACAACTGTGATATCTGGCGTGTTGTGTTCCAAGTGACAATCCGTCTGTATTTGAAAGTCCCACAAGATCTTCACCTTTTCATTTTCTATAACTTTTTCCATTTTATGTTCCCATGACTTTTTGGATACAGATAAGTCGTATTTTTTACATAATGACCAATGGATTAATTTTTCAACTTGGTCATGTCTACCTTTGTAATCAGCTTGTGAAATTTTGCTGCATTCACATATTAAATGTGACAGTTTTGACTTTGTTGTTGCAAAGTTGGCAGTTTGGATTATCGGTGGATTTTTGTATCTTTACTTTCATGGCATTAGTTTGTAGTGCTTGTTCTTGAGCAGCGAGTATTAAATCTTCTGTTTCTTTCTTGATGGTTCCCATCTTAAGCCATGCCCATGTAAAGTTGTCATCACATTTTCCTTCAATGTTTTTCAAGTGCTGTCCATGCAAAGCTTTATTATTATTATTATTATTATTATTATTATTATTATTATTATTATTGGTTAATCTTTAGTGAGATTCACAGCCTTTGAGGCTGGTTAATAGCTCAGCAGCTTGAGTCCTAACCAAGGACCTAGGAACTGTTAAGGTATCGTCAGAGGATGTAAGCTGTTCCGAGTAAGGTGTTTTTTTGTAGAATCAAAATGTTCAAGTCCGGTAAATTTAGAATTTCTAAATAGTGGGGTAGCCCTTTGGGTATTGCTCCAAGGGCTCCAATTACAATCGGGACAACACACAATTTCTTTTTCCACAGTCGCTCAACTTCAATTTGCAAGTCCCGGTACTTTGTGATGTTTTTCTTGCTGCTTATCTTCAATCCGTGCATCACCAGGTATTGCAATGTCAATGAACCATACTTTTTTCTTTTCAACTACTGTTATGTCAGGTGTGTTGCGGACCAAGTTCCTGTCAATCTGAATCCTGAAGTCCCACAAGATCTTGAGTTATTATTGAGTTGTTGTTGTTGTTGTTGTTGTTGTTGTTGTTACATTTTATTGATGATTATTAGTAATATTTGTATTGTTATCTATGCATTCTCTCAATTCTTGGAAGTGTTGATCCTGTGTTTCCTTTTTAACCCTTGAAGTAGCTATGTACATATCTTAAATAAAATAAAGAGCTTGTATCCTTTATTTGGTTTGGTGGATCACATTATATACTATTCTACAGAAGGTTTACAGACTAGAATTTGCATTTTAATTACACACTTAGCTTTCAAAGGCAGGAACTGTGTATTACCTTTATATAACACAAGCTACTTAATGATAAGTGCTGAATAAACAAAGAACAAGACATGTCCTTTTCTAAAGAGATTAGAACCTTTTACTGTGAAATGGCACATCCTTTTCATTTCAAAGTAAGCTCAATATTTAGGGGATGGATTGAGTTTAGCCCCTTTCTGTTCTGAAAATAAGTAAGCCTATTTTCTTAAATGTAAAGAAAAGCTATGCCCATTGTTTAAAACATCCTGTGCAGTCATGTCTGTCTTAATACTTTGGAGGACAGGAACCTGAAGAAAGCTAATCCAATACGAAGTAGCACGTGTGCTTTTTAAACGATTATGGGCCAAAAAATGTCCTTTCTCTAATTACAATTGATCCTTTACATATTGGCTTTGATCATTTCATATAAACCACTCCCCCAATTTATTGCAAATGCCCAATTAAACTTATTTAAGGTCTTCATTCTTACACACACACACACACACACACACACACACACACACACACACAAATCCTCTATAAGTAATGGATAGATTATAATCTGATAGTAAGTCTCTTTTGTGAGTTGTTTTAAAACAGCAAAGGAAAACTGTCTATATGTAGTAGTGGCTTAGCGTAAATGTGTAGATGAAGAACACTGAAGCAAATATTTATAGGTTTCACATTGTTGGAAATAGATATTAATATGAAATAGTGTCTTGGGGGGGCGATATTTTCCTTGGTCTGCTGGCCATTTTTTTTTTTTTTTAGAATCCCTGAAATGCAATCATGCAGATATAGATTTATACTTGAGTATAATCTTATTATTCCATAATTTTGCATCTGGCTTCAACTTCCTAAAATACTTTCCTGACCCATAGCCTATAAACCTTATCTCTCTCCAAGGTCTAAGCTTCGGCTATGAGTTCCCCCTTAAGAGTTGACCCAGTGTGAGATCTTTTCTGAATTAATATTAAAAAAAACCTATTTAATGAAATCGAAAACATACTCTTAAAAGAAATCTTAAGGACTAGTTATGCAAATTAGTCTTTAACTTGGCAATTTTTTTCCTCTTACTTTTTCATCCATTGATCTTCAGCTTCTTTGAAGATTACCTTTTTCTAAGAAACACAAATTATAAATATTAAATATAAATACAAATATAAAAGAGCATTGGGGCATTTTAAAAGTTTTCTAATTCATTGATTTATATCTTCTAAATGTAAAAAAAAACAGTATGCATGTTATTGATCAAGTGTGTAAAAATGCTATGACTATTTATTTCTAAATATATTTTTGCTGCCTGAGCACACATAGAAAAAAACTTCATTCTTGCTCAATATTACAACAGCCATCACTTCTAACAGTGACATTTTCTTTCTGCTGAAAATCATATGCCTCTAACTAAATTATTTTTGTTTTATATCAGTGCTATGGACTTTTGATCTTTCTTTCACCTTTATTAATTAAAAGACTACTACATTTAACAAATAAAAAGAGAAACATCGCATCAGTCATCAGACATTCAGTGCAGTGCAGTCCAACTTTAACAATGATGCTTGCCTGCTATTTTGATGACTCTTATTTTGGTGAAAATGTAGAAATCTAGCTTTTTTATATACTATGAAATACCTCGTTTCACTTCCTCTGTAATTAAACAGATATAGAGAAGTACAGAGTCACTGCTAGTTGAATAGAATACACATTTAATAAATATGCAAAGTGAAATAATATTAAATATTTAAAAGCTATAGCATTTAGAGATGAAAATACGACAAAATATATTTCTTCTATCTTCCCTCCAGCCTTGGTGGCTATTTGGGTTCTCAAGCTATGACATCTGGAAAGGGAATGTCTTGCAGTTCTATAGCAGGAATATTCAAGAGTTCAGAGAAATGCCCTATAAGCTAACAAGGCCACTAGTTGATGCTATTCTACTATGAATGGGGGGCGGGGAGTCAGTTTGGAAACCTTGGTTTATTTCTCAGCTTCCTGTGTTCACAGTGTTGGAAGAAAAAACTGGTCAGGTTCCAAGCTGGGAGAAAGTTGCTGAAAATAAAATGGAAGTAGGCTACATGGAAAGAATGTCTCTTTTTATTTGGATGCCAGAAACTTTAATGACAGCAACCTGTTTCTTGGGTGGCTGACCAATTGGCTGAGTGAGTGGTTGGATTTTTATAGGATTCTGGGGTTTGGTGATTGAGATGCTCCAGGGGGTTGTGCAATGTAGTGAGCCTTGTGTCTTTTGCTATTCTAGTGGTGGTGGGTAAATCCTATTATGTCCTAAAAGTCCTGTCCTGTCCTTAGAATTTGAGTGGGGGGGATGCAGATTTGTTTTTCTACTATTTTAATCCCATCAGCTCCAGCCTTCTATGGGAGCTTGTGGATGAAGATGTTTTGTTTATGAATAGATTGGCCCAATGTTTTAGAATGGATACAAAATTTCCATTCCAAAAGACCAGTCTCTTCTGCTTGAGGCTATTTTCCTATGACAGGAAGACTGGGGCTGCTTTCTTCCTTTAAGAACATGTTTCTCATTTCTCCTTTGGGGAAATATAATATTCTGCATCTTTTAATATCCCCCAAAATCTTTCATTCTCTGGGGTGGGGGTGGGCTTCCCACAATTGCCTGCCTATAAATTGGTAAACAAGTGTGTTTTGATCATGGCTCTTAACAGTTATATAGTGGAACACTGCAACTAAATATAGTTGCTCAGCCACACACAGCTAGTTAGAAGCTTAGAAGAATCCTAGAAGGAAGCAATTGATTTTTAAAAAATGATAGTTCCAGAGAGAGCTTGCAACAGGAGTAGGGGAATTAAACATGGCAACTGAATTTAGGCTCCTGGCTAGTTCTGAAAATTGCAAGTCGAAATATTTCTTTCTAAAGATAAACCATGGGATGTTACAGCTATTGCCAAGCCAGCAGACAACCCAGGGTCTTGGAAGAAGAAGGTTAGACAAGCAAAGCCACAATAAGTATTTAGTGGAAGATCACCAGTTAACCCAAAAGGTATGAGACTCTTCCAGAAGCATGTTGTGTGCAGTTCAAAGACTGCAGGAAATAACTAATGTAAATGTCAAACTCTTTCTTCTAAGGAAATGATTGCCAAAAGTAATCTGGCAAATAAAAATAAATGCATGGCAATGTAAATGCTAAACTAGAGTAAGTGACAAAGGTATGTGACACTGAGGAAGATGTAACAACTATGCCAAAACCAGTCCTTGTATCCTCCCAGAATCATACTGCTTCCTCATAAATGCCATGGAAACAAAGCCAGCAACAGAGCTAGATCTGGAGAGACTTCTGAATGAGAGAAGACTTCTGGATGAATTCCACCACAAAGATGAAGTAATGCAGAATAATTGAGATAAATATCTCACCCACACAGCCTTACCATCCTGGCTGCAAGTCAGCCTACTTAACTTTCATAGAGGACACACCTCCAGTGAAGAATCCATCTCATTGCCAGCCTGCTGCTGAGGCAGGTTAAAGCTGGTTGAAGGTGATCCAGCAGGAAAGTAGTATCTTCTTGTGGAAAATACAGCAACATTACAACATTCTATGTAATGTGCAGAAGAAGCCTGAGAGAAGCCACTGACCCGCAGGACTCCAGCTGGCCCTACATTATAATTCCCTCCTCAGCTCTGTTTCTCCAGGGTTATTCTGTTCTCATTGAAGAAGACAACAGAATTCCTCTGTGGAGCTTGTTGCTTTTCTTTTCTTCTTTTGTCTTTTGGTAATTGGGATATTGATCATATAGAAACAGCTCAATATTCCTGTAGGTGCATAAATAGGTTGCCAGTGAGAGAATATTTTTTTTTACTTCTTTCAGCACCTGAGTTGTTTCTAATGGAAATCCCTTTGGGTTATTAAGCAACAGGGCATTCCCAATGTGTTTGTTGGCTTTGTAACATTTTCAGTTGTTGGTTCCTGGGATGCCCTTTTCTTTCTTCAGTTTGCTTTTTTTTTTTTAACAATTTGATTTCTTGCCTACATAGGCATTCCAGAAAATTCAATATTTAGTACCATTGCAATAGTTGTAGCTTCTTAACTGTTAGATCTCCCTACCAACCCTGTCCTACATTTTTTTTTATTTTCATGCAATAAAGTGATTGTTTGTATGGAGAAAGAGAAAACATGACTACACTGTGGATGGATATGAACCAGATGTTTAGTCAATTTCAGCTCAAGCAGCCTATTCCTCCATCCAGAACTTGCAAGAGGAGCAGAATCCAGCTGCTGTTTTTCCTACCCCAGGAGATTTTTCTTGTTTTTTTCTCCCCTGTCCTTTTCTTAAGCACAGACTATTTCTTTTCCTGGTCCAGAAGAGCAAATAATTGCACAGAAAAGAGTATGTGCTATATTTATATAAAGTAGAGGTGGGGAACTATGGCCCCTTTATGAGTTGTGGACTTCAATTCCCATAATTCCTGAGCCAACCAACCCCCAATTCTGGAAGTTGAAGTTCAGAGGTCATACAAGGGCTATAGTTCCCCACCCCTGCTGTAGAAATACAATAGAAGAACCTCTATAGTGTGCAGATATAAGTTTTGAGAGTGACATCTCAGGAACAGGAAGAAAGCATAAGAGAGTGTGGCTGAGTCCAAAAGCAACAAAACAGTGTTGAAAACATGTGAAACCATGTGAGGAAAAATGGAGACGTATGAAAAGGGACATCTGAAGAGACACTGTTGAATGGAGAAAACACTTTCCTTAGATTGAAGTACCATCCACTTTCTTGATAGGTAGATACTAGCAAAGCAAGGCAAGGCAAAACAAGGCACCCCTCTTACTTTGATGGATTTGACCATGCACTTTAGGATAAACTGAAGTCATCACTCATGTACTATTGTATTACAATATTATAGAGATCTAAGGAATTCTGTTATTCTACTTATCTTGCAACCACATCTCAGACCAATAGAGCCTTTTTACGTAGAGTTTCTATGTTTCCATTCTAATGGCAATATCACCAATATTGTGGCCCTGTGGCAGCAATCAAATCACAATAATGTGTTCCTAATTATAATATATTGTTTTGTGTGCTTTTATACGTTATGCTGATCACAACAAGGAATTTACACATGAAACCAGAGAAACCAGAGCAATAAAGAAGCCTCCATAATCACCTAAGCAAGACACTAAAATCTGACCATCAGCAGTTACACAGTGGATACTTCAGTGATATTCTAGATAGCCTATTCCAACATTGGCATACAGACTCTGGAGCTAGTCATGTGATCAGCAATAAAGCCACCCCACCCCCACCCCCACGCCCACAAAAGCTGGATCTAACAAAAATTAAAAGACCTGTTTGACAGATTGGAGAAATATCACCTTAGAAAAATTAGGTGAAAATTTCTGAATTTTACCAAGCCACAAGGAAGTTTGTTGATCATACCAAAATAATATTTGATGGAGTCCTTGGTGCAACTTTGGTCTTTTATTGCAGGCATTTCATTTATCAGCTAGGTAATTTCATCAGTGCTAGTGAGTGTGGATTTCTCCCCTGTTTGAATATAGTAGCTTGTCTTGTCTGTGTTGATGGAGTGTGGCTACCAACTTAGTAATTCCTTGTTTAGAGTATTGTTTTGTTTTGTTTTTGTTTAATTCTTTGGTGTAAATCTTTGCTTCCCTAGCTGTTGGCTGTTGGAGTTAATGTGATTTCTTTCTTTTGTTTCCTTCTTTGTTCTTTTTTATTATCTTTTTTGAATGGCATGTAAATGTGGTTTATTTCTATGTCTCTGTTGATGGCTGATTTGTCTGAATGCCAACAAAGTTTTTGGATTTAACTTTGTCAGTTGAAACTATGGGTGAGTTTGTCCATGTGTTGTGAAATTAAGTTATTTTTAGTGTCTTCTAGCAGCTGTTGTTCATGGAGTTCTGCTTAGTCTTCTGCCTGTCCGTCCAACATAGTAGATGTTACAGTCTTTGCACTAGATGATACCTGATAATGGTAGATGATACCTACTTTTTCCTCTTGGGCTACTAGATCATCTGGTTTACTTAAGATATTTTGAAGGAGTTTGGATGGTTTATGTGCTATGGTGATACCATGTGGTTGTAATACTCTTTCTTGTTTCCGAGATTCAAGTTGATGAATGTGAAATCAGGAAAGGAGATAAATCATGGTCAGGTCAATCATAGATAATCACTGGTACCACTCATGTACAGAAAGGCAAAAAGGAAACAGTGCAGATAAATAGTGCACTACTTTAATTTACTGGTAGCACAGTTACCAAAAAGGAATAAAAAAACCCTGAGTCATGGTCTGCGTTTGGATTAAGCCACAAAAATGGCTCTTCCCAAGACAAGGGAGATTAGAACTGTAAAGCTTCTGGACCTTAAATAGCAATTCTTGTGATCCTATGAAAATCACAACTGGTGGTAACAGTTACAATGTGACCTTCATAGATGGCTTTTTGAGATTTGCTATCACCTTTTTCATGTAAAATAAAGACAGGGTTTAGAACTACATGGCAATGGCAAGCAACTAGTTAGAAAACATGCCATTCATTGTTAGAATTGATAGAGGAGGTAATTTTAAAGATACCAATCTTTATTGATGACTTAGTGATATGCTTCAAGCAAAAAGGGGATAGCACTAGCATAAGAAAAGAAAAAGACTAACCCATGACTTTCAGAGAAAGTAGCTAAGCAACATAACATGAATATGTTACTTGCAGATACAAATTGAGACAGAATCTTATAGAATTTATCTCCTAAATCAAAAAGCACAAAATAGCGAAAATAATAGAGGTTGTACTAAAGCAGTGAATACCCTCATAAAGCTTGATAGCCTGAAAAGGATAAAAAAATAGATAAATAAAAATAAAAATGCCTAATTTGAAAGCTATGGTAAAGTGCTACATTTACTAACTACTATTGGAATTTCTACCATTGCAGCAGCAATATGTATGTATATATAGTGGGATAATCTCAGTGCCACCTCTGAAAGGGTATGCACGATTTGAAGGCAAACCACACACCGAAGATTTGAGCTTCCAGCATCTAGGATACAATCCAATTGGATAACTTTCAATAGAACAGAATATACGTAGCTCAGGGTTGAACTATGGAGTCCTTGTTGCTCTCTGAGATTGGCTATTTGCTGTCAGGCATTTTATTACACAGCCAGGGAAAATCGTCAATGTGAGTCAGTGTGGAATGTGGGACTTATTCCTTTTTTGTATTGGACATCTGGATACAAACTGAGCTAGAGACAATTCTGATAGAAAACCTGCAAGGGCTATCTGCATCTATTAGGAATTAATGCTGGCAGTTCAGCAACATTGTGTACTTCAGGAGTGAAGGCCAATCTACCCTAAAGGAACTAACATGGATCTATAATAAATTATTTCACAAGTCAGGTCTCAAAATTGAAAAGGGATTTGAGTTCTCCAAATTCCAACAAATAGTGCAAGATTTTCTGCTGAATGCATTTGCATTTGATGTCTTGGGAAGAACTAAAAAAGGAAAGGCAGGGGATGGTTCCAAAAAAAGGATATGGATAATTTTTGTTCCTATCTGCATTCAAGTAAATGGCTGTGCATTTTCAATTTATTCCTTCTTATTGTGGTAGACATTCTTTCTTGTATTAGGCTTTATCTTTTCATTTGTAAATCAGATACTATAGTGAAAGAATGACTGGGAGGATCAGGGAAAATTCAATTTTAAAGAGCTTCATAATGAACACAGTGCTTAGGAATTCAACACTTCTACCCTGATTTGGCAGTGAGCCATTATGTATCTATCAGTGGATACAGGTAGAGGTAGAAGTATACAGAGATGGAGAGACAGAGCTATGGCTTAGAGAAAGATACACAGGTGAAGAACAAAGAAATAAAAGGATCACCTGAGAGTTAGATATTTCTCTCTTTTAAAAGGGAATACTTTGACACTTACAACTTTTTGGATTCAACTTTCTTCTTATGGTTTTTGAATAGCTATAAAATGACATTTGTTTTTGTCATCCAAGAGATTTAGAAGACAGAACAGAGGAAACAGGGAAGATAGATGCACAATCATGAACCTATTTACAGGAAAATCAATAGAACAAAATCATTACAACATAACGTTGTTTATTACTTGCCATCCTGTAATTGAAAGTAATCGTAATGGAAATATGACAAAAGTTCATGGCTATTAAAAATGCCAAGGCAGAAAATGCAGATAATACAATAATGAGGTTGTGCACTTAGAATGTTTACAGGAAGATGGAAAGAGTGAACTTTAGATCCAACCAGCACTTGTTTCATATATCACTTTTGACTGTTAGCTAACACTTGCTAGTAACATTATTTTATCCTTTATTTCTCGTTTCATTAGTTGTACTGCTAAGTTATATTTTCACAGATCTCTAATGGGCACAAAGGATTCTAAAGGATTTTTTTGTGCCATCACTCTGCTGAACATCTAATTCCCACAGTACTGTCCTATGTCTAAGTATTTTTACCCATGTAGTATAGCTGTATTACTTTTATCCTTCTCATCCGTTCCAATACCTTCTCTTATTGATATCATTATTATGATGATTATTACTTTGATATTATGGTTATTATTAATTTGTTGTTTTGTATGTACACTGAGTGTATATGCACAGGAGACAAATTTCTTGTATGTCTAATCACACTTGGCCAATAAATTCTGTTCTGTTTTGTTCTGTTCTGTTCATCTAATCTAGTCTAGTCTAGTCTAGTCTAGTCTACTCTACTCTACTCTACTCTACTCTACTCTACTCTACTCTACTC
>WNWU01000053.1:2643997-2656251 GCA_012654045.1 Ptyas mucosa
TCTACTCTACTCTACTCTACTCTACTCTACTCTACTCTACTCTACTCTACTCTACTTACTCTGACTTCCTTTTCTTTTCTTCCCCACCCAAGTCTATTAATATTCCATTCCATTTGGCTTATTTAGGAACTGATAATATTCAATTATAATTATAGTTATTCGTACAGTTGAATTAATGTAAAAGACATTTTACTGAGGTTTACAAACAGAAAAAGCAGAAGTAAACAATCTATATGTCAAGAGTGGAAAATGAGACAGTGAAGACAAAAGAAAAGAGGGATAAATAAAGGGAAGGAAGGAAGGAAAGGGAAGAAATGAGAAAGACAGAGGAAATTAACCAGAGGTTGGCAGCACATGAATTAAACACTGGTTCGTCCAGCACCAAAAATATGAGCATAGGCACTTTCCGCGCATGTACGCGGCCTTCCACACATGTGCTTTGCTCATGCATGTAGTTTGCACACATGCATGTGGCTTACAAAATGTGACTAAATAGGATAGCATAGCACTGGGGCCTGCAGGTCGCAACTGCCAGTTCACCCAAACCAGTCATAACCACCAGCAGCCCACTAATGAAATTAACATAAGTAAATATAGATATATAATACTCCTATCATTATCAACTCAAAAGTAAGTCCTATTAGAGATAGTCGCTGAAAAATACTATTGTACCAGTTCATGTGCTTCTGGTCCCCAATATATATTTGCCCATGACAGAATTTCCATATTTTGTCATTTGAAATGTTAGAAATTGTAGGTGCCCTTCAATAATTATTTATAAGTATTTAAGAAGTTATTGAAATCAGATTCTGTGATATTGCTGCCTGGCTACCCCTTTTGGAAATATTTCAGATATTTCTTCAGAGAAAAAATGTGAGTAGATATATTTTTCAACAGCAGCCTTTATGATGACAGATGCAAATAATTCATTTATCTTCTCTGCAGTATCTCATCACTGAATCTGTCCATTTCACCTTGAAGGCGCAATAGCTTTACTGCTGATCTAGTGAGCTTTGTGTTTCTGAGGTACTTAACAATTTCTTTCTTTCTTCTATCTGTTCATCTCTTACATAGTATTCTTATCCTATTTTAATGTATGTATATATTAACTTGATAGGTCCTGTCATCTGTTAGCTTTTCATACAATTTGGTTTCCTTTCTCAACTAAATTCTACTCTTCAAAATTGGCAAATACAGAAATGGAAAAAAAACATTCAAAAGTTCTTCTTGGATAAAGTTCTAAGAGAGAAAGGAAATTTTCTCCTCCTGGATCAGAAGACATTGTTAATAGGGGCAGACTTTGGAATCATATTTGTGTGAGGGAAAGGAACAGTAGTATCCACGAAACTTTGTTGAGATTTCAGCAAAGATGAAAAGGAGAATATAAGCAATAGTCAACTCTCTTTACTCATATTCAAGTAAATATTTCCAGTTATGAGCTGGTTAATTACAACATTTGTAACTATTGTGTATTTCAAATCCACTATATGTATCTCTATATTCATCAAGCATAGACCGAGACACAATTTCTCTCATGCCGGAATGTGTTTGCAAAATGGCCTGTTATTCATTATTGTTGCTTTTGTCATGCACAATAGTCTCCCATTAATTTATTGGGCGTTTTACATCTTTCTAACCTTATAAATCCTCTTGAGATTTAATTAGGTTAGCAACCTAAGGCAGTTCAAGAAACCTGCTGCAAAAGCAGCATGTTTTTTCAACAATACTGTTCAGGTTTACATAAAAGTTGCTATACAGTTCTGATTACCAATAACAAAATTAAAATTCATTGTGTATGGGGGTACACATGTATACATTTCAGGAAGCAAGGTTTATAGATAGTTTCAAGAGACTCTTTACAGCAAAACTATAGCTAGGGAATCATTTTCATCTCTAACGCCCACTCCACTCCATCTCAATGATAGTCAATCATTGTGAATACTTGATTTATTCAAATATTTGAAACTGAATCCTAAATTTTAATTAGGTCTATCTATTTAGAATTGAACAGATAGTACTGAATTTTATGTAATTGAGTACCTAGGGTCCATGTTGGATTCTAAAATGTCAAATTTCACTCTAAAGCATTCTAGCTTAATATGGGTTTTATTTGAGTCTGGTACCACCAGTGAATTAAGCCTTCAGTTATGGTCCAACAATGAACAAAATCTAGCTCAGGGGAGGGACAAAAAGTTCTAGAAAAAAGCTGCAGGGGGTGTGGAGTGTGGATTGGAGAGGAAGTCCTTCCTATTTTAATTAATGGGTTCCATTCATTGTCAAATTTAGACATTATTTTGGCCAGCAAAAGTCACAACTTAGTCTCTCTCAGTTTCTTGGTCTAGGGAAAACGATGCAAAGACACATTTTGCCATAAAGGAGAACCATTTTAAAAAGCCACAAAGATGTGACAATTTCATTATTCTAAACTTATTTCAACTTTGACCCTCTGAGTATAAATTTTCCATACAAAATTTTCCTGTGACCTAAAGCTGATCCTGAGAACTATCTGAAATAGGTGTTCATGAAATATCTTAAGGTCACTTAGGAAGCTAGAAAAAGAAAATTTGTGTTTCTCATCAACAAGAAGAAAAACATCAGTAGAAAATGTTGATTTTATCCAAATGTCATCTCAGACCAAATCACATGAGAAAAGTTCTATGCAATATTTATTAACATGAAGTGTCTTTGATTACCAGGCAGATTTAGTGCTATGGACAGGTGCTAAAAGAAGTGTCTACAATACATGTGTTCCCTCTGATCTCAGCTGAAATAAGAAAGGTTCATAAGTTGTTTCCCTTTGCTTTTCCTTTAGTCATCATTTTGTCTTCAAGCAAAATTGCTACAGAGGTTTCTTTGTAGAGGAGACATCTAGGAGGTTTGATTATCTGATTAAAAATATACAAAATATTTTTAATCAGATAATTTTTCAGGGAGCAAGTGTGTTTAGAGTTTATGAATGAAAGTGTCAGAGGTCCACATAAATGTAAATTGCTATTAATCTTGGTTATGGACTTTTTGTCTTTCGATGGCATATAACATTCCTTGGATAACACTCCTATAATATTGCAGAAATTTTATAGATTTCTTAACTTTCTCCCAAAACATTATTACTGTTGCTTATCTTTCTCTTTTTGATCAGAATACAAGCCATAGAGATTTAACAATATTTATTTGTATACTTTCTGTTGCAGGAGATCATCAGACAAGACAAGGTTCCATCCAAAGCATCAACTTATATACACAAGAGGCGGAGTAAAGGTAAGGAGGAGTGAGTGGGAGGGACCTTGAGCGTATCTAGATTTTAACCCTGCAAAGTCTCATACATATATACATATTGATAGTTAGGTATTTTCACTTGTAACAAATCCCCCTCTAAAATACCAAACTATTATTAATTCTTTGTATTTACATATATACATTTAATTTCGAAGTTAGATAAGCATGTTGTTTAGTTGGTAAAGGTTTTGTCAAAATATCTGCAATTTGTTCATTAGTTTCACAGTGTAAAGCTCTAATAAACCTATATTGGATAACTGTCTTACATGTTTGTATTTAATATCTATATGACATGATCTTTGACCTATTGCTTCAGATGTTGAGATTTCTATTGCAGCTTTATTGTCTTCATGGATGATTATAGGATAAATAGGTTCAGTCCAAATGTTAGATAATAAGTCATCAAACCACATTAAATTATTGGCTGCTTTTGATAGACAAATATATTCAGCTTCAGCTGTAGAGGTGGCGATTAAATTTTGTTTACCAGTATACCAGTGTTCTGGACAGTTGTTTATTAGAAAGACATAGCCAGAAGTACTTTTTCTACTTTTGGTATCCCCAGCCCAATCTGCATCGGCATAGCATGTTAGAATAGGTCTGAGTGAACTGGTTCCAAATACAAGCAAACATCAGCACTAAATTTAAGATATTTTAGGATTCTTTTTATCCCTTCCCAGTGATAAATATTAGGATTGCTTACGTGTCTAGACAGAAGATTGACAGCGAGAGTAATGTCCGGTCTGGTCCAACTGGAAATATACAATAATGAGCCAATAACAGATCTGTACAATGTGTTGTTCTTAAATGACTCATATTCATTATTCATATTTCTTGTAAAATCAGTCTGCATGGGAGTCTCATATGATTTTGATTCCATCATGTTACATTTTTGTAGAAGTTCTAAAATCTTTTCCTTTTGGGACAATTTGAATCCTCCTTTGGTCTTATCAATTTGAACACCCAGATATTTATTTACTCTCCCCAAAGTCTTTAAGGTGAAATGTTTGTTTAACCTTTCTGCGAATTCATCACATCTATTTTTGTTTTGCCCAAAATATAAGATATCATCAACATAAATAAGTACGTACTCTATTGTGTTGTCTGTCTTTCTGGTAAAAAAACATAAATCTGCGGAAGTAGCTGAAAAACCCATCTCATTAAGTATTCTTGATAAACATTCATACCATCTCTTTCAAGATTGTTTCAATCCACATAAACTCTTATTTAATAACCATGTTTCTCCTTTTTGAGTGTTTTTCCCTGGGGGTGCTTTTACATATATTTCTTTATCAAGGTTAGCATGCAAATATGCAGTTTGCACATCAAACTGATATACGTCTAAGTTGAGAATGGTTGCCAGTACTAGTACACTCTTAACACTTTCTGATCTAACAGTTGGAGAATATGTATCTACATAATCATCAGGGAACCTTTGTGCGAACCCTTGGGCCACTAGTCTAGCTTTGTATAATAATTTGCTATCTTCCAATTCTTTAATTTTGAATATCCATTTAGTTCTGATGGGTGTCTTACCTATTGGTGGATTGGCGGGTGCGTATACATTTAACTCTTTTAAGCTATCCATCTCTTTCTCCATTGCTTGTTCCCATTTGGCCCTCTCTGTCTGAGGTAATTTTAGTATTTCTTCATATGTGTTTGGTGTTATTATTTTGTTTGCATTGATAGATAGTATGTCATCTTCTAACTTTTTTGGTACTGTGTTTCTATTAGACCTGATGGATCTATTGGGAAGTGATTCTGCATCATGCATATAACTTGCCTCTTTTTCAGTCAGAGTATCTACTTGTATGATGGGGTGATTCTTTTTCCATTCTCTGGTAGTTACCACTTGGTGTCTGGGTTTGTTAAGTTTCTGCGTTTTGGATTCAATCACAGGTGGTTTGTCTTCTCTATGTATATCTATTGTGTTTTCTAATTTGGGGCATAATTCATTAAGATGTATTTTAGACCAATTTGCATACTCATGGAATACTGCTGTTCTTGATATAATGAATTTATTATTTTTATCAATGAATCGGTATCCTTTAGTTCCGGATTCATATCCCATGAATTTTAACCTTTTAGATACTTTTTCACCTTTGCATCTTAATTGTTTTGGTACATAAACATCAGCGGTAATGCCAAATATATGTAGAAGGCCAATTTTTGGTTTTCTGCTATACATAACTTCGTAGGGTGTTTTGCCAATTACACTAGACCACAATCTGTTTATGGTATAATTTGAATATGTGAGTGCTTCGGCCCAGAAATTTTGTCCCAATCCTGCATCATCTAACACACATCTAACCATGGTTTGTAACAAACCATTTTTCCTTTCTACAACGCCATTCTGAAAAGGCGAAAAAGGAGAAGATTTAAAATGCAATATTCCCTGCATCCTTAGCCAATTAGAGAATTATTTTGATAAAAATTCTGACCCCCTATTTGTCATTATTTGTTTGATTTTTACATTATGTTGTGTTTCTACTCTTTTGTGGAATTATTTAAATTTTTTAAATACTTTGTTTTTGTGATTGAGTGTATATACGAAACCATACTTGCTGAAGTCATCTACTATGGTTAAGAAGTACCTTTTTCTGTACTTAATTTATGGTTTCATGGGGCCAACCAAATCCATATGTACCAGTTGAAAAATTGAATGTGTGGTGCGTGTAGCTTTTCTAGGTCTAGGTTTGTTTTTAAGTTTTGAAGATTTGTATACAGAACATTCCAAATAATTTTTGCATTTTTTTTACTTTTAAATCATCAGAACATTCTAACATTTTTTGAATAACGGAAACTGGCATGTCCCAGTTTCCTAGGAAGCAAATGAGTGCATTCATCATGCATTGGTTTACCATTGGATATTTTCTCATTTGGAGTGGAGTCATTTGTGCATTCATCCCCTATGTCATTCTCATTCCTATTGTCAATATCAGTTTTACATTTTTTGTTTTCTAATTGTGTGTGTGTGTATGCTATTACCTCACTCTCTGGTTGTAGATATGTTAATCCCCCTTTTGTGATAATTTTGCCTATGTTCCTTTTGTTTCTTGACATGTATACTCTCCCATCCTTAAATGTGATCTCTATTCCATTTTCTTCACATAATTTGAGTGTAGCCAATATATTATGTGGGAGTTCTTTTTCATGGGTAGTATGATTTGTAGCTCCAGAATCAATGAGCCATGTGTTGCCTGAATCTTTTTGTGTGAGTCTATTGTCTTCTAGTACGTAGAGTGATCCATATTTACTTTCTCTGGAATTGTCCCTGTATTTTGTTCTATCCTTTGGATTGGGAGATTCCCTACATTTATATCTATAATCGGGTGAGCATCTGTCTATGAAATTAGTTTTTCTGTCTGATCTCTCTCTATAATGTAATTGATCCCTATTCCCGATATTTTTAGGACAATCTTTTCTATAATGGTTTCTTGAACCACATGTGTGACATTCTGGTGCATATCTATTTCTGCCTTGGAATTCTACTCTCTTTTTGTTTCCACTTTCCCTGTGGCATAGAAAACGCTTCCTCCTCAGATTATCCTCTGCTATGAGTTTATTTGTGAGGGTTTCTAGTATTAAATGTTCTAGGCTGAGACTATCCAATAGGGTTATGTAATTATTCCAACTAGAATCCAGGGAATTGATTATTATACTCTTCATGCTGCCTTCAGAAATATTCTCCCCTCTTTGAATGAGTTCAGCTCTGGTGGCATTTAAGGTTAAAATATGTTCACTCATGGAGGTTCCACTCTTTAGTTTAGCAGAGTGAAACTCCCTGGAAATCCTGGTTGTTGTAGCTACATTCTTACTATAAAACAGATTAAATAATTTTTGAAATATTTCAGAAACAGTTAAATTATGTTCAATACTGGGATAAATGCTTGGTGATATGGTAGCAATAAGAATATAATAAGCCTTATGATGCAGACAGTCCAGTTCAAAAGACCAGGGCGTGCTAGGAGGATCATTGATGAAAAACAACATTTTTTCTCTTAAATATATAACTTGGAGCTGCTGACTCCATTCCAATAAGTTTGAACCATCTAATTTTAATTTAACAAAGTCTGTTGGAAGAGCCCCTGGGTTGTGTGAAAAGTTACTTACTGTCTGTCGCTGTCCATGGTTTAAGTCTTTTGTGAACTCACAATATGGCATTGGTATCTTGATGTATATCTGTACTGACTTGTCTCTATGTTTGGTGTATATCTGTACTGACTTGTCTCTATGTTCTCTTCCTTTTTTCTTGCAAGCATGTTCTGCGCATGCTCAGAGTTCAGTTGCCAAGGAAGGGTCCTGTGCTCTCGGCTCTTGGGAGAAGGCCCCAGTTGGCTGGATGATCCCCTGTCTTGACTCTGGAAGGCCCCAGGTAGTCAATGGTCACCTGGGAGGTCGTTCTGGTTGGCTGGGTGTCTCCGCAGCTCCGAAGGCTCACGAAGTCTCCACGGAGGGTCCAGCAGCTCTGTTCTTCCAGGCGGCTGGAGAATGGGGTTCGATTTGGATCGTCGCCATCGGGATGTCTTCTGGTTAGTGAGTATAGCCTTTTAATTCTTGGGTATTGCGTGGCTCGCCTGAGCGTCGGGTAGTCGTCTTCGGTAGGCAGCGGTTTGTATGTCTCTTTGTGAGTGACAGTTTCATCTCCTAGGTAGTCTAGTTCTGTATAGTTTCTGTCATAGTGGGTCTTTTCGGATCGACCGATTGTGGGTCCGATAGTTTGATTTTCGTCCCAAATGCTGCGGTTAGCACTCGCATGGCATTATCTATTTCTAGTGTGGCGGGTTGGTTAGGTGAGTTATCCCTTTGATGTTTTCTGCTTATTTCAGGTGTTGGGTAGGCATTATTATCGTAGGTTCTGCTTCCCACCTTGGGATTCAAATCTTGGAATCCTATTTGTTGTTGCTGGTCGGCGATCTTTAATGAGTTTGTCATGCAAGATGGCTACCATGAAAAAGGCACGAAACTGCCTCCGGTTTCATCGGTGGGTATAGAGTTAGAGTATAACTTTCCTACCGTGCTTTCTTCATTTTGGCTGCATTCGGCTTTTTCTTCATCTGCTGCTGCTCTGTGGTCTTCTATGAGGTTGCAGAGTTTCGTGAGCAGATTTGAATTGTTCGGTGTTGCCTTTATTAATTCAATTATTTTTCTTTTTGTGTCATCTTCCTTTTTGAAGGTTGAGGGAGTATGATTACTTTCGGCTTGTGATTGCTTGGTGTCCAGCAGAATGTCAGTGTTGAGGAACTGCTCGTTTTTCTCTGCTTTTTCTTTAGATGTGTTTCCTGTAGAGGTCAGTTGAGCTGCCATTCTCTTTTTAATTGATCTTGTGATAGGTTTTCTTTTTTCTTCAATCAGTTTTGGTGTTTCTTGCATCTTTAGGTTGGTTGGGCCTCCCAACCATCCTCTGCTACCAATCTGTTGCTTATCTTTCTCTTTTTGTAGGCCCAATGATCAGAATACAAGCCATAGAGATTTAACAATATTTATTTATATACTTTCTGTTGCAGGAGATCATCAGACAAGACAAGGTTCCATCCAAAGCATCAACTTATATACACAGGAGGCAGAGTAAAGGTAAGGAGGAGTCAGTAGGAGGGACATGGGGTGTATCTAGATTTTAACCCTGTGAAGTCTCATACACATATACATATTGATAGTTAGGTATTTTCACTTGTAACAGTTACAGTTTTCTGTTTTATCAGTTAATTTAAGATTTAAGAGAAAAGAACATTGGTATGCTGTTTGCAGTAGAAAAAAAATCCCCTCCTGATAGGAGATTTTTCATGAACAGAATTGTTGATTTCATCTCTTGATCACCATTGCTGCAATAGCTTTTATTAATGATGACTCATAATCCCTAGGAAGAACTAGGATAATGCAATGGATATTCACAATGACACTCGGCATGGGATAGAAACTCAGCAGCACAAGAAGGAAATTAACTGAGATTAAAAAAGGAAGTTCAGCTGGAAACATATTAGAATAAAATATTATTGGGGGGAGGAGAATTTCTGAAAATACAATTCAGATTCATTCTGTTAGTTTTGTAACTCATCTATTAACCAGCTTTCAGCTGTATATCAGACAGATTAGTGAAATGATAACAGGTCATCCTCAATTTACAGCATTTGTTTAGCAAGCATTCAAAGTTACACCACTGAACAAAACGGCTTACAATCAGCCCTTCCACTTATGATGGTTGCAGCATCTCCCTGATCAAAATGTGGACTCTTGGCAACCAGTGTGTATTCACTGTAGTTGTAATATTCTGAGATCATGGGATCACTATTTGTGACTACCCAGGCAGTTCTTATAAACAAAGTTAATGGAGGAAGTAGGGTTCACTTAATGACTGTGTGATGACCGGGGCATGGCATGAAAGCAACACAACCAGAGAACAGGTCTAACTCCCCTTTATTGCTCCAACTGTGCCCCCAAATGTTCCCACATTCACTACAAGTCCTGGAGCAAAGCTCTCATATGCACCTTCATAAGCCTTTGGCTGCAAGTACTGTAGTCCAGTAAGCCAGTGTAATCAAACAGCAACCAGGGCCAGCCGTCTAATAAGCCAGGTTAGTCCAAACATTAACCAAGGCCAGCAGTCCAATAAGCCAGGTTAGCTAAACAGTAGAGTATAGTAACTGTACTATCCATAGAGCCTTGGATAGTACAGTGGTCTAAAGCCCTGTTATTAACATCAGCTGCCTGCAATTATTGCAGGTTCGAATCTCACCAAGGCTCAAGGTTGACTCAGCCTTCCATCCTTTCTAAGGTAGGTAAATTGAGGACCCAGTTTGTGGGGGCAATAAGCTGACTTTGTATAAATATACAAAAGTATGAAGGCTATTGCTTAGCGCATTGTAAGCCGCCCTGAGTCTCCGGAGAAGGGCAGCATATAAATCAAATTAAAAAAACAAACAAAAAAACCCCCAGTAATCAGAGCAAGAAGTTCAGTGAAGCAGGCAAACTGGCAAGCCCCACAAGATAAGTACAGCAATCTCCAAGCTTTGGCAAATGCACATGAGGCTCCACAGATTCAATGCTTGTTCTCAACAAATACCCCTCCCACCGGCACCTCCTTACATCTCAGTCCCCAGGTGTACCTTGTGAAAGGGGGCAGGGCACTCTCCTCCCTCATAGCCAGCTCAATCTGTATTGATCTTGCCGTCTCTCTTCCCGCCTTGCTCTCAGATCAGGAGGGGGCTCTTCTTCTGAGCTCTCCCTGTCTGCAGGCCTTAATAATTCAGAAAAGCCTTCCCTGGACTGATTCTGCCCTTCCCCAGTTTCCTCCAAGGCCAACGGAGCTGTCAGTTCTTGTTCCAGCTCATCTTCCACCGCAGATTCAGACTCCAATGGGGGCATGACAGACTGCATGATTCACTTAACAACCAAGGCAAAACAGGTTTTAAAATTGGACTGACTCTTAACAACCACCTTGCTTAGCAATGGAAATTCTGATCCCAATGATTCAGATTTAGGTATCATACCTGAATTTACTTCACAAATAAAATGCATACTATTTTTCTCAATCTGTTACTATCTGTACCACTTGATTGGGGCTGTGCAAAACTCAGAATTGCAAGGACGGACTTAATTTTTTCTGTGCTTCTTCCTATACTTTCCAAGCCATTCAAGGAGTGGTTTGGTAAATTTTCAGAACAGGAAATGGTTCATGGATTAGTTTCCTTAAATTTAAGTCTTATCCATAGTTAAATGAAATAAACAGATTGTATTCTATGTGCCCTGAGCTAAGTGGAATCTAGCATTGGGGAAGCTCCCCTTGATTCATTTCAAAACTAGCTCAGTATTTACAAATGTTCTCAGCTAGCATTTCGAAAAAAGCTTTTTTTCTCACGACATTTCTCATCATGAAAAACAAGCACATCATTCCACTGCTCCTTGGACGTTTAGTTTACTATATGTTATAGAAGTGTGGATAATCTATCCCAAGACAGATTATTGGTAGCTGCTAAACATGAGAACATGACATATGAATGAAGATTCTGTTTCCTTTCAGCACGATAAAAAATTCAAAGGAAAATTGGTTACACATATACAGAATCCCATTTAATATTCAAAGTAAAAGGGTACTCAGATCCTAATATTCATGTCCTCATACTATAGACCCGTGATGGTGAACCTATGGCATGTGTGCCCAAAGTGGCACGCGAAGCCATGTCACCCAGCACACACGGCTTTGTCTGTTATCTTCTGGATTTCTGGCATGCATGTGCACAGGACGATAAGCTATCATTCATGTGCCAAATGAATGGCAGTGCCAAAAACGGGTGTGCACAGTGGTGGGATTCAATTTTTTTAACAACCGGTTCTGTGGGCGTGGCTTCATTTGGGTGTGGCTTGGTGGTCATGTGATTAGGTGGGCGTGGCTTGATGGTCCTGTGACTGGGGTGGGTGTGGCTAGCTGGTCATGTGACCGAGTGGGCGTGGCTATGTGCATAGGGACTACTCAGAGGGCTGAAAAAAGTCATTTCTGACTGGTCCTCGCACTTTTGACCAGTCCTCGCACTTATGACCATCCTCACATTTATGCCCGTTGTGGCATTCTTAACAACCGTGTCAGTCATTTCACCACTACTTCTCTTCACCACGGTGACAAGATAGGGCACAAAACGTAAACTGTGAGGACAGTCGTAAGTTCAAGGACTGGTCACAAGTGCGAGGACCAGTCAAAAATAACTTTTTCAGCCTTCTGACTAGTCCTTATGCACATAGGGACTACTCACAGGGCTGAAAAAAGTCATTTCTGACTGGTCCTCACATTTTTGACCGGTCTTCGCACTTATGACTGGTCATCATTTATGCCCATTGTAGCATTCTTAACAACTGTGTCACTCATTTCACAACTGCTTCTCTTCACCATGGTGACAAGATAGGGCAAAAACGTAAAATGTGAAGACAGTCGTAAGTTCAAGGACTGGTCACAAGTGCGAGGACCAGTCAAAAATAACTTTTTCAGC
>WNWU01000053.1:2656261-2711319 GCA_012654045.1 Ptyas mucosa
GACCAGTCAAAAATAACTTTTTCAGCCCTCTGAGTAGTCCATATGCATAAAAGGATACAGCAAGAGAGGGAGGGTAAGAGAGGGAGGAAGAGAGGAGGAGAAGGAGAAAGGAAGAAGAAGTAGGGAGGAGAAGAAGAGGGGGAAGAGAAAGTAAGAAGGAAAGAAAAGAGAGAGGTGGTAGGTTGCAGGAGAAAGATTGCTGTACAATAAAAAAGATGAAAGGGAACCCAAACAAATATAAAAATATTAAGATAAAGAATGAATTGTTAAACTTTAAAGAATAAAAGAGAACAAATATGAATAAATAGCAATAATTAGAAACACACATACAAACATGCAATGTATTTTCTTTGAACAGAGTATTTGGCCGGTTCACAAATTTAAACAGTGTTTAGTCATTTCAATTAAATTTACAATTTCTATATTTCCTTTTTGCAATATTTATTCCTCGTCTATTTTTTTAAAAAAACCAATATTACCCTTCATCTCATCTCTAATCTTAATCAAATTCAATTTTTCCCTTCTATTCTATATTATACCCCTTCCCATTGTCATCTATTTTTATATCCATCCTCACATTGGTTAATTATGTAATTATGTAATACAGTTGTTTAATACAAATTCAACATTTTAATATAAATCAATTAGTTATATAACTATCTTTTTTGTATATTAATCAATATGAACATGAATATTCCAATTATTTCCATGCAATCCAATTTCTTACAAATCCATTAATTATATTTACCAATAATAATAAACCAAATAGTTTCCCCTATATATTCCTCCAAACCACAACTTAACCATTTCTGCTTTCAATATAATATACAATTAATAGTATCTCAATAATTACAATTCCCTAGTTAAATAGGGCTTTTTTTCTTTTGTGTTTTAAAATCTTGAACTCTCCTCTTTTGAACTAAATTTCCCATTGTTTGCACCTACCTGTTTTGGTGAGCACAGAAAAAAAGAAATCTCTCTCCCTGCCTCATTTTGTCACCTTGCAGCAGAGCCTGCTTTACTTTCAGTTTCCTTTTAGCTAGGGAAAAAAAATAACTCTTTGCAGCTAGCAAAGAGCTTGCAAAACAAGAGCTTGCAAAAGAGCCTGCGCAAAACAGCTGAGAGCGAATCAGCTGAGAGTTGGGAGGCAGATCTAATCAAGCCTCTGCTGAAGCTGAAAGGAGTTGTTTTTTCCTGCTGTTTGCTTGCAAGGAGGTAACTGCTGCGAAGCACAGGTCAAAGGGTGGGGGCCACCCTCCTCGCCACTTAGCCCCCCCGTCACCCCCTTTTGCCTCTAGCACCCCCCTCCCACTGCCCCCAGTACCGCCCCCTTTGGCAACCACTGGCTTAACTATTTAAATCCTTAACAACCGGTTCTACAGAAGTAGAATCCCACCACTGGGATTCTACCACCCATTTATTTTTGCAGGCAGGGGTCTACTCATTTGTTTTCTTTTGACACTGATCAGCTGTAGGGTGGCCCTTTGAAGCCCAGCAGCAGCTGCAAGGCCAATAAAATCACAACAAAACACCGAACCATTTGTTAAATTGCTGGCTCGCCCACCCCTCACCCAGTGGTGCGAAGGGGTGGTGCGAGCCAGCAATTTAACAAACGGTTTGGCCGAACCGCCTAGAACTGGCAGAATTCCACTACTGGGTGTGCAGATGTGCACTGGCCAGCTGATCATTGGGCACGCATGCACACTAGAACCAGGAAATTCACCTTTTCTGGAGCGCAACCCTGACAAGCACATGCATGCATGCGCATTTCCGTGTGACCTTTTCAGCACTCGGTGCCGAAAAGGTTCACCATCACTGCTATAGACTATCCAAAGTTGCAAATTGTCTGTATATGTGTCTCTCTGTGTGTTTATGTGATGTGTGTATAATGATGACAGATTTTAGTGTTTTGTTTAGCTGATCTTTAATATGTTTATTTGTTAGATTTATATCCTGCCTTTCTTGTAGAACTTCAAGATTTCCTAAGTACTATTCCTTCCTCTAACTTTATCCACACAATCAACAATATAATAGAGTAGCAATTGATGCTGAAGGATAATAATCAATGCAGACTAAACCAACTCATGAACCTTTTCACTTCCACAGAAATGAGAAAGAACATAGATACTTTCCTTAACATACATATTTAAGGAACAGTTTTATATAGTTTGTAATGATTCTTCCTATAAAAAAGTTATTTAATGAGGTTCTATGATGGTATACAAATGCAAATAGAGTTTAACACTTTAATCACTATGCAGTACTGAATGAATTGCAAACGCAAGTATTATTTTGTAATAATCATAATGTTCCTCATAATGACAAGATTCACTGCGGTTCCCGTTCTTATTCTCTGTGTGGAGGCCACTAGGCAAACAAAAGAAGACAATCACATTAATTCACTATAAAAAGTACCAACTATTTTTAAAGCAAATAAGTGTTACTGTTGGTCCTAGAACAGAGTTTTATACATATTAATAAAGTCATAATAAAATTGTAATGGGATCCTTTATGGAAAGGATACATTTGTCTGCTGTGATCCAGTGGGTCACAATATAATATAACACATGTGGTTGAGGGCAATATTTGGAATTCTGTGTGTTTTGGGGATGTTTGAATGGGCTATTTTAGTTTTACTAAATATTACTGTCAGAAAATATACTTCTCCCTGTGGGAAATTACACACTTCTTTGAGAACTTCTCATTTTGTCACTATGATTTATGTGTGTGTTCTTCCTCTACTTACCCGTCCCCAAATGTTTCAGTGCTATCTTTGATTGTTTTCAACAGGATGGGAATTCTACATTGCAACATGGTTTCTACCTCCACTACTCAGGAAGTACAAACTTCAAACCTGTAGGGGAATCAGTAAGGTGCCATATTTTTAGGAGTATAAGACACACCGGAGTATAAGACGCACCTTAGTTTTTGGGGAGGAAAATAGGAAAAAAAAATCTGCTTATCAGGGATTCATCTGGCTAGTGTCCTTAGTCTGGTCAGCTTCAGCACATTAGTTCGCTGTGTGTGCGAACCGGGTTGGGGATAAAAAACTGCTTCTAAAGCATAGCTGATCTTCAGAGAGAGAAGCAATGAGAAAAGCAAATGAAGCCCAGAAGATCGCTTCGCTTGCTAGCGCCTCGTTAGGGCTGAAAAATAGCTTCTAAAGCACAGCTGATCTTTGGAGAGAGAAGCAATGAGAAAAGCAGGCTAAATACAGAAGATCACTTCACTCGTTAGGGCTGAAAAAAAGCTACATTCAGAGTATAAGACACACCCAAATTTTCAACCTCTTTTAGAGGGGGGGGGGATAGAGTATTTCCTTCAGTTTTGCCTTCCTTGGGATTGTCCTGATATTACCTGAAAACTACAGAAATTACTTCCATTCCGGCTTAATGATTCCCCCCCCCCCATTCCACCATGTGCTGTGTTTTTATTTTGTTGTTTGCTACTAATTAGGGCAATATGTTCTTTTCTATATTTCCCTTGGAAGCTCACATGCAAAAGAGTTTCTTTGGTTCTGAGTGTGTTATTACACTCATCATATATTGCATTCATATCAAACAACATTGATTAGAAAGGGTTTTTAAAATTCTCATTTGGACTTGTGTAGAGCATAAATTACCAGTTTGAGAACCAAAGCACTTAAGTGCCTAATCAAGAACTGTTTATCTCAGCACATCTCACCTTTTCTCTTAGGCTACAGGCAGGAGAAGGAATATGAGGACAAGAGAATTGACAATAAACTAGATTTATAACTGGAATTACATTCTGAGGTGGAGGGAGGGAGGAAGAGATGAAATACCTGAGTTCCCTTAGCCACTCATTGTATGATTTAGCCTCCAGACCCTTTATCATCTTTGTTGTTCTTCTCTGCACTCTTTCTAGGGCTTCAGCATCTTTTTTGAATCTCGGTGACCAGGACTAGATATCATATTCTGCATGTGGTCTCACCAATGCAACATAAAGTAATACTATTATTTTCTATTATCTTGATGCTATCCTAGAACTGTGTTGGGATTTTTGATAGCTGTAGCATGCTGCTGACTCATACTTAAGTGGTGATCTACCAGGACACCTAGATCCCTCTCACAGTTATGACTGTTGAGCCAGATAACTTCTATACCTATGCATTTGGTTTTTCCTGCCTAAATGCAGAAAAAATTTACTTTTCTCACCACTGAGTAAGAGGCAACTCAGCCCAGATATTATGTTTGAGAGAAAGAGGGTGAGGACAGCACCTCCCTAATAGTTCACAGAGTTATACTATAGATGCAGATAGAAGAGTACTCAGTCTGGTAATATTAGTAGTCCTCAACGTATGACCACAATTGAGCCCAACGTTTATGTTGATAAGTGAGAAATATGTTAAATGAGTTCTGCCCCATTCTATGGCTTTTCTTGCCAGAGTTGTGAATCACTGCAGTTGTTAAATTAGTAACACAGTTGTTAAGTGAATCTGGCTTTCCTATTGATTTTGCTTGTCAGAAAGTTGCAAAAGGGAATCGCATGACCCTGGGAAATTGCAATCTTCATAAATGTGACTCAGTTGCAAAGCATCTGAATGTAAATCACATAAGCATGCAGATGCTGCAACGGTCATAAGTGTGAAAAATGGTCATAGGTCATTTTTAGTGCCGTTGTAACTACTGTGTTTTCCCGAAAATAAGACCCTGTCTTATATTTTTTTGAACCCTGAAATAAGTGCTTGGCCTTATTGCCATGCGCTCAAAAGCCCGATTGGGCTTATTATCAGGGGATGTCTTATTTTGGGGAAAACAGGGTATGAACGGTCACTAAGCAAACTGTTGTAAGTCAAGGACAACATGTACATGTAGTATAAAAGGTTGTGGTTGGGAGAAAGCAATCTTTATTGTTCTTTTTAGAGCTGGCTTTAGATTTCAATTTTGAATGAGGCAAAAAGGAAATATTATTAATAATATTGGCAATAATTACATAGAATATATTTATATTAATATAATTATAATTACATGTACATTTAACATAAAACCAATCTTAGTTTTTGCTCTGGTCCTATCCTCTTTCTGGAATCTGGTGTCATACACCTATTTGCTTTAGCTGAAAGTTAAAATAAAACAATTGAAATCTTAAAATAAAGACAATGACACAACAGTATGGTATGCTTTTGTCTCCCTGTCATGAAGTTTGGGGTTCTCAGGAAATGATCAGACAGTTGGTACATAAAAGGCCTCTTTTTCTTTTATTTGTAACAGTGATAGTTGCAAGTTTCTTAATTTAGTTTTCAGGTGAAGTATTCAATTAAGGCAGTTAAACAAGGATTTTCCCTTTCTTCATTATCTTCCTTCTTTGGCTCTTATAGAATAGTAATGCAGCAGTGATTTATTGCTACTTGTGCTAGTATTTCTCAGTTAACCCTTCTGTGCTTGACATGAGGTTATTTTAAGCTCGGGGCTATCTGTGTGCATAGCTTTGTTTACAACCTCCCTTTCATTTAGCCTTAAGCAAGGTTATTAATCTCACATGGCTGGCCAGTTTTCCAACTGGCAGGACATTGCCGTCTTCAGTCTAAATATTTCTGGAAACATGATACCATGAAATATGTTATTTTGCCTCTGCATAGAATTCCACAACTCTTGATGTATCCATCTCTTGGTGGATCATGGACTACTCCATAATGCTTCAATTCTGGCTCAGTCTGGAACACTTCAGTAACTTTGGATCTGATTTAGAACATCTTCAGCTGGTCCAAGCCTGCCTAGTCCAGCATGGCTCAAGAAGCTATTTCTTTTTTTTTTTTTGCTTTCCAGTCAGATTAGTTTATACATTACTAAATTCTGTCCCTGCCTTCATGAGTAATACTATATGAAAGCATAAAAACCTTTCATTCTTTCTCAGCTAGCTAATCAGAATGAAAATGGAGTGTTTGCCCAGGTGGTCAGTTTTTAAAATTCCATCCTATTTGAGCTAGCAGACTGGGCATATTGTAGATCCTGCAGTGTTGATTGACGGAGACTAGAAGGCAGGTCTTTTGTGAAGCTTTTTCTAGTCCCTGCTCTGTGAATATTCTCTCCTCAGACAATAGATTGGCCCCAACCGGGCTGGCTTTTCCCAAGAATAGAGCCTTGGTGGTGCAGTGGTTAGAATGCAGTACTGCAGGCTACTTCTGCTAACTGCCAGCTGCCTTCAATTTGGCAGTCCAAATCTCACCAGGCTCAAGGCTGACTCAGCCTTCCATCCTCCCGAGGTCGGTAAAATTGGGGGCAAAATGCTGACTCTGTAAACCGCTTAGAGTGGGCTGTAAAGCACTGTGAAGTGGTATACAAGTCTAAGTGCTATTGATATTGCTATTTAAAAATTAGACCAGGGCTCTAAATATGCTAAGGCCCCAGGCTCTTAGCTGTTCTGTTAATTGATTAAAAATCTTCATTGCTGTATATATTTATATATTAATTCTCTCTTTGACAAACTGAATAGCCCACCTTTTCACCCACCAAAATTATGAAATAGGCACATTACTGCTCTTTTGTACGCAGATGATGCTGTGCTACTTTCTCAAATACAGATTACCCTGAAAGGGTGTTCCATATACTAGCTGAGCACTGCCAAAAAGAATGTCCAGAAATTAATTAAGGTAAAACAAAAGTCATGGTTTTTGCACAATGCCCTAAAATGCATGTCTGATAAATAAATAACCATATAATAAAGTAATTCAAGACTAATCTTCTCAGCTAAGATTGAAACAGCTCCTTTTTGGACCTCAGTTGTACTCAGCTGTGCTTGATCTCAAATTTTTAAGAACCATCTTTCAAGCACCTCACTGTGTTTCAAACATTGTCCTTCACCACGAAGGTGAAGCTGTTTAAAGCTGAAGCGTCTGCCTGAATTTTCATCTTCTCCTACTGGCTTAAGTTCCCATTTTTTCCAGTTGGTGTGGCCCCTATAATTATGACTGTTAGCTTCCAGTGTTCCCAAAGCCAACCAATACATGCCAAATTGCAACTTTATGGCTTTTCATGGCCAGCTGTCACTTTGATGGGCTATGAATGAGTACTAGCTGTTCTGAAACAGTGGGCCATTGATTTAGAGTGACAAACAGACTTTCCAGCTCTATCCAGAAACACCTCTTGAGCCACTATGCACATCTTCTCTAACCAGCTAGATATCTTATGATCCCAACATTCAGAAGGGTTTTATCATTAGTCAGATGTTATGCCCTCCCAACAGCTGTTATTGAAGGCAGATATCAAAAACTCCCCTTTGAACAGAGACTGCATCCATGAAGGGGAGGAATAATTGAATCAATGGAATATGTTAATCTGTATTGTCGTTTCGATTCAGGTGTTCACCAGGAATTATTATTTCAACTCTTTAATAAGTATTCTTGCCATTCCAATTTGTTTTATCTTAAGATGTTATTATTGGTTCAGTCTGATTTATTTCTTTGACCACAGCCAAGTGTTATTCTGTAATCTGCACAGTACACAGTAGTTTTTAGATATTTTAGAATAACTATATTTTTTCTTAATCTTAATTAATTGTGACTCTTGTGTATTATTTGCTGGTCTATGACTGAATAATGATTTATTTGATTTGATTTAATTTAATTTAATTTAATTCATTTGAATGTATTTATTATTTTAATTTTTTATTATTTTTATTGTTTTTTAAAAAAATTGCAAGCTGTTCACAACCATTGGTTGAGATGGGCATCTATACTGATTTGATCAACTTGATTAATTTAATTGATCAAATAAATAATAAACAAAATGGCATAGCGTGCTCAGCTGACTCATTTTTGTGGGAATGATTAACACAGATCTGTCTTGTAGAAAAAAATGTAGAAAACTATCAAAGAAAACTGAAGGATAGCTCAAACAATTGCAAACAAGTTCTACATATTTAGAAGATTCAGTGTTTCACACACACATGCCTCATTACTGAGGAAACCTAGCTACTTAAAGATGTCCTCTTGACATCCTTATCAGGTATCTAGGGATGATAGGATGGAGGTACCTGTGGTTCCAGCGGCATCTATTACACACTGCAATGATGTCAAAATAGCAACATGTATGCAACAATGCACTTGCTTTATGACCATTAAACAAGTAAGTGGTATTACTTGAATGAAAAATCACACAATGTCAATATCATTTTCATCCCTTGAACTGAATTTTTCACCTCTTGAAAGGAGTGACCTAAATGCTGCTGCATGAGAGGGCAAGCTTCTGTCATTTGCTCCAGCTCTTGTTGACCTAGCAGTTTGAAAGTAGATAGCTAGGTAACATTTCAATAAGCACATTAATGGGGACCTAAAGGGAACTCCCAACTGAAAGTCCCCTGGACATGGCGATGTTAATCCTAATCCTTTCAACCAGGAAGCACCTTGGTGTTTCCAACATGAATGCAATCCCTTGAATTTGCCTATGGGTATTTCTCATTCTCCACAGAGAGAAAAGCTATTACTAAAGCTTACATAAAATTACATTTAAGCTTTTCAATGTGCATTTTTCTTTGTGAGATAATTCATCTAACTCATCTCACTTATCTAAAGGAATTGCAATCAATAAGTAGAATTAAAACCCTTCAGTGACTGTGTCCTCTTTATTTTCAGATATTGGGCTTCACTTTTTCATTTGCCTCCCATTGTAAATATTCTGTTCAAAATCTTCATTTTGAACCAAGACTTGAACCTAGTCCTTTCCTTTCCATATGGCCCAAAACAGATATCCTTCTCTATAATCTCGAAGACTGATTTCCACATGAGTGGAATTTTGTATCAGTGTAACACAAAATACGAAACTTGGATACCAACCCAAACAAAATGTATGTCACTGGCTTTTTTTCAGACATTTAGCTTCTGTTAATGAAGTTTACTTAAGTCAAATTGGCAGAAATAATGGGGTTGGCATGTTTGTGTCAACCAGCCCTTGATATCTGTAGCAATCACAATCATTCAATGCCATGGAATCTTATTGTTTTCTGTTTGGTGTCTCCTTTGACATGAAAGGCAACAGCATAGTCACATATTGCATGCTAATTTCAGGAGAATTTCCTAAAGCATAAGATTCTTCTCCACCCCAAAAGAATGAGGCGCAATCCATGAAGATCCATAATTGAATCTGTCAACAAATGTTGGCATTCCTTTCTGGCTGTGATTCATTGTTTATCAAATAATCACTTCTTGTAATAGGGAGCAGAGTGTAAACATGCTCTTTGCTAATTTTCCAATCCATGAACTTCTGATTCTTAAGCGGAAAGAACAGGAAATACTTATGTGCACTGTGACGGCATACTTTGATTCCAATTAAATTTTTAATGAAACTAAAGCCAAACCCAACTGTGACTAGTGGCACAGTGTTTGATTCAGCTGTGCCCTTTATATATCACCTCATTTGGTTTAATTCCTGTGACCAGGCTGGGAGTTGACAGGCTACTGCCACATTTAAAAGAATGAGGCTTTGGAACAGATTGACTTTTCAGAGTTCTTCCTACAGTTTTCAGGAGTAGTTGTCAGAGTGACAATTTAAATCAACTCAGCTTTTCAGAATTATGTTCTCTTTGCCTCTTGTGTGCCCTCTCCTTCTCTCTCTTGTCCAAGTGTCCCAGGAGAACAAAGAAAACAAAATGAGCAAGCACCATACCCGCTGAGAATGCTTGCAGCTGAGAGAAATTGGCTAAAACTAGATTTTGAGCAACTGCCAACTCCAGGAAATTAAAAATACTGTTGGAGTCAGTTGCGCCAAAGCTGTCAATGAGAAACTGGTGGTTATTTTTTTTTAAAGTAGTATCTGAGATTTGCTAAATATGTGAATAGGGTTTAATGCCTTAAAGATGACATTGTAAATCTGGGAACTGACTATTTCTAGTTGCATTTCTGCTGACAATTTAATGCAAACCTTAATGTCACAGAATTATGTATGGATTACATAAACTTACCTTTATGGTAAGTTTAAAAAGGTTTTCTTAGTAGAAGAAAGGTTGAAGGCCTCATTTCTGATTTTCTTGCTAGTTTATTTCATTGACACTATTTCACCCTGATCTTCAACCAGAATGACTCCTCTTGAACTTACATACATATTAAAGATGATAGTCCCTGCTCGACGACTCACACCCAAATAGCGTGGTGCAGAAAAAAATATGAAAGAAACAAATGGGAAACTGCCATTTCACTGTAGTTCATCAAACCAGATAATCACATTTTAGGGCAGTTTTTTAAAAAAGGTATATTCACATATATATATTTCTAAGATACTGATGGTGAAAATGATACAACTGAATTGAAACAAATCTGCTCTATTCCCTGACATCCAGTTACATGTACAATTTTATCGATAGGACCCAAAATTAAATAGAGTTCAGATTTGTCTATTTACCCTGGAGAGATCCAAAAATAAGGAGGCATACCAGAAGACTGGAAGACAGGACAATCCTGTGTCCCTATTACTGAACTAGGGTCTTTTGATGGGATATCACTGGAGGATGATGTACTGTTTTATTAAAAAAAAAAAAAGTGATCCATGATGCATCTCAAAAGATCTTTCTTTAAGGCAGGGGTGTCAAACTCATATTGTCACGGTGTTGTCATGTGACATATCGGGACTTTCTCCCTCTTTGCTAAACCGGGCATGGGTGTGACCAGTGTGTGATGTATCTGGCCAGCGGGCCACGAGTTTGACAGCCCTGCCTTATGGGGACATTTAATTCTGCATTCTGAAAGTAATTGATGGATAGACAAGGAGCAAAAGAATATTAAAAATTGCAAGACTAATCCCAGGTTTAAACCCATCTATGTCTCATTCTTCTTTAGCCAATGTTAAGTTTCTTTTATGCAGGCATCACTGAATTCCTTTTCCATTTCTTTTGCTTTCCATTTTCCTCCTAAAGTTCTTTTAAATCCTGCTAAGAATAGAAGACAGACTTGAGCACAAGCTTTTTTCAGGTGTCTTTGTGATACAAAATATTGAATGAGCAATGAACACCAGCAGAGAATGACTGCTGTCTATAGCAGTGAGGTAACCTGAGCTCAGTCAACTTACTCATGTGATCCGGCTAACTTGATTTACACCCCATTGTTTTGTTTAGGGAGTTGGTTGTTATCAAGAATGTCTTTGCTTTAGCATAAAACTTGATTTCCCTGAACCTTTTGAAAGAGGATGATGGATGGAAATGTATTTTTCTGTAAGCTCCTGGAGTACAGCAATAATAAATCAACAGAACATGCATTAAAAGGAGCTTCCTCCTGATTCTGAATCAATTTCTTGCTTCAAAACCTCTACAATATACCCTTATTTATTTTTGTTTCTTCATTAATGCTCTGCTATTTTTTGGGTACAGAAATAGATACAGGAACTTTTTGAAATACAGGGAACCCTAAACACATTATAGGTGGGTTTGGAAATGTTTTGAATATCTATTACTCTTTCAACACATTAGAGTTTATTGATAACAATTATTTGCCTGTTTTTTGCTGGAAAAACAATGGAAGTAAATGTGAGGGTTTCTGCTAAAGGAATTTTAAGGAACTAAAAAAAATAGTCTTGATATGACTGATAAGCTTTCTTAACTGGAACTCATACATCCCTAAATTGCTCCCATCGGCCTTAGAAGTGTTTGGAAGAATTCTGTGAAAGTTAAAAAAAAAAAGAGGGAGGGGGGAGAGAGAGAGAGAGAGGGAGGGAGAGAGAGGGAGGGAGGGAGAGAGAGAGAGAGAACTAATTATACTCATTCAAATTTTCAGGTGCAAGGAACTGCATCTCTGCAGAAATTCATGCTTTGGAAACAAGATATAATTTGTACCAAAATCAGACTATTTCCTATTGCCTACTTAAACTGGCAATAGGTTTCTAATATAGTATCTTTTTAAAAAGAAGATGTCTGGGTTTCAGACTGGACACTCTTCCATGATCTTTCCATATAGTACAAGGCAGTGGTGGGATTCAGCCAGTTCGCACCACTTTGGGAGAACCGGTTGTTAACTTCCTGAGCAGTTTGGTGAACTGGTTTTTGGAAGAAATCATGAGGGCAGAGAACCGGTTGTTAAATTATTTGAATCCCACCACTGGTACAAGGATTATTGCATGCAAACAGTCAATTTGTCCATCTTGGTGGCATTTTCTCCTCTTAATGAATCCTTGTCTTTCATTGAACATATTTGACAATAAACCTGGGGATCTTTTGCCTACAGAACATATTCAGAATCATTATGGTTGGTGACAAAAGTCTTTTTTACCTGCATATATTTAATGAAGAATCAAAAAAACATTCTCCTCTCAGGTTTTAATTTGGTTGACTTTCTGACCTAAGATTCATTTCTTGAAGACATCAAGAAATGATGAAGACATCATTTCAATATTATGAAACTTGTTTTATATTTTGTTGGATTTTTGGCATACCCATCAACCTATCAAAACTGAAGCTATTTCTCCATAAGGAAAGAAAACTCAGGATCAACCAAAGCTGCTTGATTGTAGGCTTTTCTGTTCCCATGAGTCTTCTGTTGAAGAAAAACGGGGAAGATAATCCTTATCAGAATGCTCAATGTCTTGGTAACTACTGTGTCATCTTTCCTGAACATTGTGCACCAAATGCAATATATCATGAGAATAAGAAGAAACATTATAGTTTGTCAAACAATATATTTCATTTCCTTTAGGGTTAATTCCCCAGATCTGTCTTTTCTTATAATGTGACCATACTGTAAGTGAACAAATAGTAAGTGAGCAAACGGTAAATGAGCAAACTGTTAAAGAAAGTGAAGATTCTTCTCAATAATGTGGAACAAAGTTCAAGTTAATGAAGATTGTCCCTTTGAATCTCAACCTAGAGATTCACTAAAGTTAAAACTTCTGCCAACTAAATTCTAGGCCCAGGGGTGTCAAACTGGCAGCCCAGGGACTGGATGCATCACATGCATGCCATGTCCAGCCAAGCTCCGTGAATGTGGAAAACATCATGAAACATCATGTGAGGGCAACATGATGTGGCAAGTTAGACACCTGTGTGCTCTAGACAGATGAAGGGAAGGGAAGGGCTTTCTGGGTTATTTGTAGCAAATTTCTCTATTGTATTCTGCTCTTTTTCAATGGAAACCTATGGCCTGATTGATCATCTTGAAATGTTGTTTAATGCAGATAATATTATTTTGCAAAGGAATTTTTCATCATTCTCTACCTTCTTAGAATACCTGTGTTTCTTGGCTAGCATTAGAAATGCCTATTTTTATTTCTATAATTAACAGTATTTTTTTTCTATAGCTACAGATTGATTATTTCAAGCTACAGCTGTTCAACTACATTAACTATAAGGGAAGTATAGTTTAAGCCATGGAACAAAAACTTACTACAATCACAGGACTCAAAGTATCAGAATAGAATAGAATAGAATAGAATAGAATAGAATAGAATAGAATAGAATAGAATAGAATAGAATAGAATAGAATAGAATAGAATAGAATAGAATAGAATAGAATAGAATAAACAGAGTTGGAAGAAATCTTGGATGTCTTCTAGTCCAACCCCCTGCTTAGGTGGGAAATCTACACCACTTCATACAATGGTTACCCAATCTCTTCTTAAAAACTTCCAGTTGGAGCATCTTCTAATGGAGATGGAGATCTTCTAATGCACTATAATAATTTGTCTGTAATTGTTAAATATACTTGGACAAAACAGTGTATCCACTTTTCTTCTTGTCTGCATCTAATGGAAATGTTTAAAAAACATTAAGAGTCACAAAGGTCTTAATCAAATGACCACTTTTCTATACAACTCCCCACTTTTGTTTGTTTGTTTTTTGTTTTACAGGGGCCTTTAGAAGAATTGAGTTTAGTGCATTATATTTCAAATTAATGTGGCAGCATTTTGGCATCAGTTCTATTCCTGCTCCTATACTTAACTGGGTTTCCAGTAATAGGAGAGATACTTCACCATCTCTTCTGATGCTTGTAGGATTTTTTTTTTCAACTTTGAGAAAGCATGCTAATTTGATAAAAATTCCTCTATCATCAATCACAGCTTTATAGAGTAATGTTTAGTTCAGTTGTTTTTTTAAAAAAATCAATCCTTTTTACAGACTAAGATTTTGAAAAACCAGGGTTTTAAATTTTATTTTCTATTAGAACTATACAAGAACTACCAAGCCTTTCATAAGCAGATCCCCAGCCCAAATCCATTCTAAAGACTTGAGAAAAATTTTGGAACCTTCTGAGTTCTTCTCGTCTATTAATTAGCATGTAAAAAAATACAAATGCAAATCTTTTGTTTATTTATTCCTTTCTGATCTGAATTGGATGAAATATGCAGGATAAACTGGAAAAATAAATGCAGAGGAAGCCTTCCCTAGGTACGGTAGGTATTTGAGCCACACACATTTAAAATAGCTTTTTAAAATTCCACCTTTTTTCTTTTCATCAGAACAAGATGACATTTATAGGGAATTAAGTTCACCATTATAAAGATTGAAACATGCCAAATTTAAGAACGTTAGATGGTGACATTTCTAACTATCTTTCTTTCAGTTGTGGTTGCATTAAAAATTCAATTTTTTTATTTTCAGTCAGAAAAAGATGGTATTTCATCAAAGATGTGACCATAAGCAGGATTTATGGAATGAGTTGTATTTGTAGGAAAGTTGTACCAAATAAGTTAAAGGTTTTTGTACAACAGAAAGACAATGAACCTAAAATAATCATGCTGCTGGTTTTATTAGACTCCTTAGCAAAAGTCACTTGGGGGTGTGTGTAAGAAGTAGCCTTCTGGGACTTTTTAATGTTCATGACTTTGCATTTTCAGAGTTAAATACCAGTGATGTACTAGAAATACTGGGTCTGGGCCCAATGTATGGAAACACAATTACATGCACACCAGAGAGGAGATTGGGGGGAGGGGTGTATCTTTATTCTGTGGAGTAAAAGGATACAAGAGGATTTCTCTCAGAGTAGACTAAATAATTTGGAGTAGAGTCTTAAAGACTATATCTATCACCAGAGAAAAGGATTTGCACCATCCCAACCTATATTGTTCCATTCTCCATAGGCTGGACTTTTTGATGAATCAGATCACAATCCTATTTTTAATCCCATTTAGATTAAAATCTAAAGTCTGTCATCTGCACCTCTATAACTGTCTGGTTTGGTTCTGCAACCCAACAGGACAGACACAGACTTCAGAGGATAATTAGAACTGCAGAAAAAACAATTACTACCAACCTGTCTTCCATTCAGGACCTGTATACTGCATGAATCAAAAAGAGGACTATTAAAATATCTACAGACCCCTCGCATCCTGGACATAAACTGTTTCAACTCTTACCCTACAACACTATAGAGCACTGCACATCAGAACAACTAGACACAAGAACAGTTTTTTTCCTGAACGCCATCACTCTATTAAACAAATAATTCCCTCAACATGGTCAAACTATTTACTAAATCTGCACTACTATTAATCTTCTCATCATTCCTATCACCCATCTCCTCCCACTGATGACTGTATGACTCAGGGGACTCAGAGTTGGCTATTGTGTTATATTTCACTGAACCTACACCTCAAAACCATTATTGGTATTGTCTTATCTTATCTGAGGTAGAGATAGATAGAAAACATTTTGGTACCTTAAACTGGTCTCGGTTGTGCATTTGGGTTTACATAGAACCTCCAAATTTAATCCTGAATCTTCAAGAATGAATCAGAAAATCTCTGATAGGAAAACCTAGAAATCCCTTCCTTTCCATGTATATGATAACAATATACAACTTAGCCTAGATTCCTAAACAAATCTAGAATTTAATTGATTCTTCTGTTGAGATAAAATATTGCAGATGTACAAGAACTCTGGGGTGGGGGAAAAAAACTCCATGGAATTATGCAGTGACATACCAGGAGAACATTTATAAAGTTCTAATCCTAAATTAGCTACAAGTGCAGTTATTGGAAAAATGAGGGGAATGAGTGTATCTTGCCTACATGTTTAGTAACAATAAGCTAAAACATTATTGTATTTTTGCCAGAAATTCTTTCCTCTCTCCATACTACTTCCTTTAATAATTTACATGATTTCTTCCTACCATTATATTATTACAAATCTGGGCAAATCATAATTATATATCTGGGATACTTTTCAAGTCTTTGCTATGACAAGTGGTTGTCATATGTAATGCCAAACACTCTCTCTTTTTTTGACATGTTCAACTTGTTTAACATAATCGTTTTAGGAAGGGCCAAGCTAGATGTGAAAACTCTCATGATATTAACTATAAAGTACTTTTTTTAAAAAAACCAGTCAGCTTGGAGAAGACAACTGGGAGCGATATAAGCTGATCAAAGGATAACAGTTTCTTTGTGAATAAATGGTGGACAAGATTTTGTTTGTTTAAATTTGTAATTGCCGCAAATATTGGTACTTTGGAGAAACCCTCACTTGTAGGCAGATTGTGACAACATAGTCATACTTCTAGTCTACATCTATATAGCCTGTCAGGATGATACCAATGAAAAAAATAAGCATTATTACTGATCAGTTTAGTACTTAAGTATGGTTCAGTAAATATATACTTAAGGGAACAGATGAATCTTGATTATACAATGGAGAAGGGACCACTTAATTTTATTGATTGCATGGTTAATGTACTGCTCCAAATGCTATGCTTCAATTCACCACCCATAAAACTACCATGTAACTTGTCCACAATAAAAGATATAACTACCAAACAATGACTGGCTTGAATCGAAGGTACAGTAACAGTATGGGACATGGTCAATTCATCATTCTTAGAGTGGAGGTAGGTAACTGGAAACTTTTCCATGTCAATTTAAGGCAAAACTTTAAAACTAGGATATGCAAAATACTTGGACAACTGTATAAGCCATAGGTTTTGCATCACAGATGTTTTCTCATTTGTTCCCTTGCTGCCACCCCCGGATGCCTTCCCCCCCCCCATTTCTTCTGTAAATTGAATCAGTATGAACTCATGGTCACCTCTTAGAATTATTGTATCGCTTAATTTAAAAATCGTTTAATGGAGAAACAGCTGACCCACACAAGCTACAACTGAACATACCTTGATGAATGAATAAATCAATGAGCATGGAAAATTAAATCAATTCTAATATGGTAAGGGAATCAATTGCTATTTTATTAAGAGAAATTAAAATGATGCTTAATTACTTGAAAGATTAGATGGTATTGTAAGCAGATCAATTAATTAAGTATGTGTTTAAAATCCGATACTATCAGAATTTGCTGATCCCTAAATATTACCCTAGTGTTCATTTATCAAATAGTTATAAACACAAAACAAAACAACATAGTTTCGGAACTAGAACATGATATCTCATAGGTACTTTTGGAAGGAATTTGGCTGACAGGAATAGAGGCAAATTAAATACAGAAAGCCAGAGGTATATAATGAATCAGCTACTAGAATTGGGATAGAATATAACAGATCATGACTAATGCCTGGAAGAATTTGTATGCCAGTATTGTTTAGCTAAATGAAATGTTTACCAATCAATATAATCCTAGCTTTGATCCCACTCCACACACTTGCTGTTTATGGTCAGCTTTATTTTTCAAGTAACTGGAAATCCACTCTTCCAATTTATAGAGCTCCCCTACCCCCTAGTGCTTTACACTATAAGAGAAGCATTTGGTCATAATGCTGCACTGACGAGCTGCTGTGGCGTAGTGGTTAGAGTGCAGTCCAGAGGTGGGTTTCAGCAGGTTCTGACCAGTTCTGGAGAATCAGTAGCATAAATTTTGAGTAGTTTGGAGAACCGATAGTAAAAATTCTGACTGGCCCCACCCACATCTATTCTCTGCCTCCCAAGTCCCAGCTGATTGGGAGGAAATGGGGATTTTGCAGTATCCTTCTGCTGCCAGGCCCACCAAGCCATGCCCACCAAGTAATGCCATGCCCACCAAGCAACACCCACAGAACTGGAAGTAAAAAAATTGAAACCCCCCACTGGTGCAGTCCTTCCAAGGTAAGTAAAATGAGGACCCAGATTGTTGGGGGCAATATGCTGACTCTGTAAACTGCTTAGAGAGGACTGTAAAGCACTGTGAAGAGGTATATAAGTCTAAGTGCTATTGCTATAATGTCATGGTCTTTCGGAATCTCTAATATCTCTATGTTGTGGCCCATCAGCGGCCTGTGCAGATTGTAGCTGATTCCCACAATGAGGAGGCTGGTGTGGTGCTGCGCCAGCAGCCTGTGTAGCTGGCGCTCGAGTCAGACAGTGAGGAGGCTGGAGAAGATGTGGTGCCAGAGGCAGGGATTCAGCCAGGGCCTTCAGAACCTCCAGAAGCTCCTTTAAGTGAAGAGGACAAAGAGGAGGAGCCTCTTCTCAATGCACAGGCGCGCAGAACTGCCAAAAGGCAGAAGTGGCTCCTCAGGAGGAGGTCTCCTCGAGAGTAAGGCTTGGGGCTAATTGGCCACTCCCTTAGCCTATTTAAGAAGGAATGCCACTTGCAACAAGCTGTAGAGAACAACTTTAGTTCACTCTCCTTCCTGTCCGCAAAATGGCTTCTGGGCTTTTTGCCAACTCTAGTAAGACTGTGATTACCTTATCTTAGAATTCTGGTAGGCTGTTAAGACAGTTCATTAACAGCCTTTGAATGATAAAGACTTAAGTTATTTTGAGTAAATAAGCTTTGTATAGAGTTTGTGTGTGCTGCGTTCTTTGGGATCCATAGCTGGGGCAGAACACTCTATGTTCTACCTCTGCCATATAGACATATTGACACAAAAGCCTTTTTTGAAACCCTTGGTTCCACAGGCAGTTTGCATTATATCTCTATCTCACTGTACTATATTGGGTTGTTACATTTATATAACCACCAGAATATGGGTTCTTTAATAGGCCAATGTTTCCTACCTTATTTTTTTTCCCTACACAGAACACTTTGCCTGCCTATCACAAACAGTTAATATTGGATTCAATAGAACTATAACATTCAGTTGAAATGTCAAGCAATGGAAACGTAGTACTCCTCATAGATACACTAGCAGCCCAATCTTTTAAAAAAAAATTGAGTTCCTTTGAGCAGATTAAGTTCCATACCAGACTCCTGGGAAAAAAAAACTCTTGCTTGAAACTTTCATCTCAATGAAATGAAACATTTTGGAAGTTTAGAAAAGTTAACTTCAGTAATAATGTGAGCTAAGCATGTTCACTGCTCGTTCAATACTAGTTATCTGTTCTGCCTAAGGATTGCACATTTTCTCCCTCATACAGTGAGTAATAGTGATTTCTAGTGGACAAAATTTAGGGTTGCTCAGCATGGTATTAGAGAGTGAAGTGGATGTGTTACTGAACATATAAGGGTCAAGGTCTACTGAAGTAGAGACTGGTGCAATGTAGAAGTTACCCCTGGCTGAATAAGGCAGAAAAATCGAACCACGATGATCAATTATTTTAATTAAAGTAATGAGTTCACAATTTACTTTCTCAATGAAACCAATTGAATGTTCAAAATTCCAACAGAAATAACAGAGGAGATATTCACAATGGAGCTTCCATAGAAGAGGCATTGTTCCAGGCTGTTTAATTTCAAAAGATCTTATAAGATAACAAAGGTTATTTACTTGCAATAAAAAAAACTCAGTATGTTCAGTTGTTCTCTTTAATTACTCCTATGCTGTAGACCAGGGCTGTCAAATTTGAGGTCTGCAAGCCAGATCTGGCCCACTGGATGCTTAGATCTGGCCCACGGGGCTGCCTTGGAAACAGCAAAGGACCGGCCCGCAGTGCCTCTGCCAGTGAAAATGGAGCTTGGGAGACTGTGCATTCCCCCAAAGTTCCATTTTTGCTGGAAGCGGGTGGCAGGAGGCTGTCACAGCCGAATATGGAGCTCGAGAGTCCGTTTTTGCTGACAGAGTGCTTGAGCCACGAGTGATGTCAAGCTGGCCATGCCCACACTGGCCATGCCCACACTGGCCCTGAGGTCAAGAACAACCCTGATGCTGCCTTCAATGAAATCCAGTTTGACAACCCTGCAGTAGACCAAAATTTTTCCCTACCGGTTCTATGGGCGTGGCTTGGTGGGCATGGCAGGGGAAGGATACTGCAAAATCTCCATTCCCACCCCACTCGAGGGGAAAGACACTGCAAAATCTCCATTCCCTCCCCTGGGGGAAGGATATTGCAAAATCTCCATTCCCACCCCACTCTGGGGCCAGCAAGAGGTGGTATTTGCCGGTTCTCTGAACTACTCAAAATTTCCGCTACTGGTTCTCCAGAACCTGTTAGAACCTGCTGGATTTCACTCCTGACCACCACCATCACTACTCTTGTCAGATTTCTGTTTCCCACTCAACTACTAGTCACTCTTTTTTTGTAAAATAAACAACAGGAAAAAAATGGAGGTAGCTGAAGGGAGACAGGTCCTTGGAATTCTGTTTTGCACTGCTAAATAGAGTAAAATAAAAGTATTGTATTCCTGTTTGAGGCCTAATACACCCTATTCTTCTTTACACTTTTTAAAAAAAATCTTGAATAGAGAATTACAAGAGATTGGACACTGCTCACGCAAGCCATAAGCAAGATAGGCCTGCTTTGTTACTCAGTGTCTTAAATATATCCTGATAGACCCAAAGAAGATGGCAATGTTTTATCTCAGTATGAAATAAATCTTCAGCTAATCATTTCCACAGCTCAGACTGTCATTTAAGACATAATCACAGAGTGAGCCATGTTTTTCATAGTAACTCTTCTGCTTTACCAGGAGAAGATTTATATGAGACTTTTTTTAAAAAAAAATCTTGATCCTATTTTCCTTTCCATAGGGAGTCAATGTTACTTGCCACTGTGCTGGGAAAGTAAGTTAGTTCAGCCACATGCTGTTGTTCAGCTACTCAATAAGCACATCTGAAAGGAACATTTAATGCTTCATCCAGTCACAGGAACAAATCTGTGTATGGGGATGTAAAAAAATCCTCTTGAACTTAGCCATGGAAGGTTCTCGAAGAAGCTCAGAAAATCTGTTTTCATGGTTGATGTGAAAGCAGCTGTGTTATTGTTCTGGAAGTACCTTAAAAACTCATTAGGTCTGGGGTATATCCCAGGGATGGTGACATTCCAAGATGGCGTCATCAGTACAATCAATATGTCCTGTACTATTTTTTTAAACAATGTTTGTTTCATATTTCCAATAATGATTGTTTTTGTATATTTATTATTTTATTGTACGTCAACAATTCAGTAAAAGTCACCAGAGTCACCATTTGGGAGTTGGGAAGCCATATAAATATGATAGGCAGATAAATAAATAAAATTGTAACAAATAAGACCAGCTACTGCTGAATTTATGAATTTGGCCATAGCCCCCTGGTTTAAACCCTGCATTTTTCTTCCATTCTTCCATGGAAGCCAATATCTTGTGGTGTGATTCTTCAACCTTGGATGTTTAAGACACCTTCATAATATTTTGCTAATGGTCTCTTTGATGTCAGATTATTTCCATCTGGTCTTGTTAGCTTCTAGCCATCATGCAATCTCCATTTCAATCTTCTCTTTCTCATCTTCCAAGAAACAAACAACTCCAGGAGTCGAGTCTCCTCTTTCAAGATGGAAAGTCATGCATTCTCCCTCAGTTGCTATTCATGGGCCATATGGAGGGAAAAGACTTTCTATTTTTATTTCTATTTTTTCCTGCTGGGGGATATCAGGAAGAGGAATTCTTATTTCCCCTTTGGTAGAAGCCAGAGCATTATTTCCTCCTTCATCTTGACCATAAACCATGAGAGTGGGGAGAATTTCTAACCCTCAGTCATTTTGATTGATGTTATTTTGATACAAATTTTTCTGCAGAATAGCTTTCCTTGATTGTTTGCTGTTTGTTTTAAAGGAAATAATGGCAGAAGATTCTAGCAAGGCAATTACATGCTGTTAGTTTCTGGAAAATATTAGCTAGCCTACCTCCTGAGTAGAAAATAGCCTTTTCTATACCATCTCCTTAAGATTCACACAAAGCAAATAAGCTCCATTGGCATACCTTTTTGTTTGTTTGTTTTTTCTTTTGCATTTATTTTTCAAAAGATAAGAAACCAGAGGCTTGAACAGAAGCCTCGGAGGTAGTGAGCTGAGGCCAGGAATGGCAGCAGCAAAGGTGAATTGTCAAACAGTGAGGGAGAGTGGAGAAATAGGCCAGAGCTGGAATCAGAGCTGGGGCTGGAAGCTCAAAACTAGGGACAGGCTGGGGCAAGAGGGCTGGATGAAGGCTTCAGAAGCAATTGGGAGCCTACCAATCTGTGGAAAAATCCAGAGCAGTGAAGAGTTCCGAGCAGTCTACAAAAGTCTTGGGAGCAGTGGAGAGTCCCAAGCAAACTGTGGAAGAGTCCTGGTGGAAACAGAGAGTCCCAGAACTGAGAGGGCCAACAGAGCTGGTGACCAAAACTGGAGGCCAGGAGTGGGCTATGGGCCTCAGAATCCAAGCTGATCCTGAGCTCAGAAGTTGACAAAAATGGGACCAGGGATGGTGAAACCCTCTAAAATTGGATGTAGGAGCAGGCTCCAGGGCCTAAACTACAGTAGGGGCAGCCCCATGGAAAGAATATTGGTTGGCAATAGGCATTTACTATGATTGGCTAGGAAGGATTAATGGTTGAGTTCTGGACAGCATAGGAGCCTTAGGTTCCCTGAGACAATGGAGGACAACCCTTGGGGTGAGAATTGAGCGGCCATTTGTGTGTTTGCCAAACTGGATGTCTGTTACCTTCCTCACTGAATGATCAACAGGTAAGAATGTGTGTGAATGTGGCCCTTCCTTAACTGTCCACCGGAAGAGACCAGCTATTGTGGGGTGTTATGTTAGTTGTGGATATGGGTTGAAGAGAATGATGGCCCCTGCCAATACTGAAAACTAATGATTAAGTGCCACAGAGAACACCCTCCTCTACTTATTCCCTGGGTAGTCTGGGTGAATTTGAATAGTTGGTGGAATGCCAGGCTCCTGACTTATGGAAAAGGAAAGAAGAATCGGGAGGGCAGAGAATCACCTCACAAGGTTCAGGGCAAGACAAAATATTCAAGTGGTGACAGGCATGGGTCATTTAGATGGGAATCAAAGGACAGGCTATTGAAGAGGAAGACAGCCACAATGTTTAATATTGGTGGTGTTTTCCTGTCCTCTGAATGTATGCTCAGATCCTGGGCAGCAGACTACTCTTGAAAAGTATTTATAGGTACAGTTGGTACAGAATGCAACAATGTGGGCAGTTCTGCAGGCCTCTAGAGTGGTCCATGTGAGACTGCTGTTGTGCATATTGGACAAGTTTGCTTCCATGTCTAATTCAAGATAGGAATTATCACTTTAAAGACTTTCATGGCCTGGAACCAGCTTACCTGAAGAACAATTCAACCCAATGGAATTGGCCCCGCTTGCTTTAGCTGAAGAGGCATGCTTGGGCCCCATCTGTATAGAAATTTCAGCTGGTGGGGCCTAGGGAAAGAGTTTTTTCTGTCTTGGGCTCCATCCTTTGGAACATATTGATGCTGGAAGTGAGATCCATCCCCACCCTTCTGGCTTTCTGGTAGTGCCTTAAAATTTGGCTCTGCTGGTTGGATTGGGGCCCAATGGCAGCACTCTATAATGGAGGTGGTTGGTGGAGTGATAGAGAAGGTTCCATCTCTGTACCATTGTGATCTTGGTTCTTAATCTTTACCCTGTTTAATTTTTAAAAATATTTTTTATTTTATTTTATTATAAATCATCCAGAGTGGCTTTGGATAGTGAAATGGGTAGCATATACATTTAAGTGTATATGTGGCGTAGGAGGCTAATGCCTCCTACAAGGCAGCATTTAACATCCAGCTGCCTGCAATTACTGTAAGTTCGAATCTCACCAGGCTCAAGGTTGACTCAGCCTTCCATCCTTTCTAAGGTGGGTAAAATGAGGACCCAGTTTGTGGGGGCAATAAGCTGACTTTGTATAAAATATACAAAAGTATGAAGGCTATTGCTTAATGCATTGTAAGTTGCCCTGAGTCTCCGGAGAAGGGCGGCATATAAATAAGAATAAAAAAATAAATAAATAACTGAAATCCCAGATGATCTATCTGTAACAGCTGGATAGAGATCATTATCAGTATTACAGATAAACTCTTATAAACCTACCAAGAAATAAGTGCTAGCATTTTGCTGCATCAGGATAAGCAGGCAGGGTTTACAATGGTGAAGAACACTCCACATTTTATTAGTAAAGTGAAATTGCAAAACCAAACAGCAGTGGAACAGGGCCTCTAAGAAATTTGACAATTTGATTTCAGGTTGGACTATTTCACTCATGCCTTGGCAGAGATTAATTATGTGCCCTCAAGTCAGTGTCTGCTTTTAGCAACCATATAGATAGATCTTATCCATGATGATCTGTCTTTGTTTCTTACATTGCAATTGTAGTCAAGTCCATCTATCTTCTTCTTCTATCATCATCCTTTTCTTCTCTTTCCTTCCACCTTTCCAAGCATTATAGATTTCTTTGGGAGTTGGGACTTCATATAAGATGTCCCAAATTTAAGCCTAGACATTCCTTCCTTGAGTGAGAATTCTGGATTGATTTCTTTGTTGGCATTTGCAAGAAGGCATCAATACTCCTTTAATTTTGTTTCTTGAAAGTATCATATGAAAAGCAATGCCCTATCTAAAAGCAACATTGTTATCTTACTTCGTACAAATGTACCGCACAGTGTCATTGGAGAATAGGACTCATGATTTCTTAGTAAAATTCCAACATCTTTTAGTGTCTTATGCATGTTTACTCCAAAGCTCATTCCACTGTGTTGAGTGACATGTACTCTCAAGTAAATGTACACAGCCTTCTTCTAGGTGATCTTAAACAAGCATTTGAAATGACAGAAGGAGCCACAGAGTTAGAAGGGGCCATTTAGATCACTTTAGTCCACCTGCTGTTCAATGCAGTCTTTGACAAAAGTCTTATTTACCACATAAAGTGCTTTTAAACATGGTCTCCTGCTGTTTAGATACATGTATTAAATACAAACATGGAGTCCTGAATGACTTTTACTGGATTTTTAAACCACTCGTTTTGTTTTCCTTATTTTTTGCCACAGGGATAAATACCCAAAGATTGAGATAAACATTAAATAGCATCCTACATTCACCCAAACCTGAAACTTATTTTAACCAAGTATCCATAAAGTCTGCTTCCATAGATATTTTTATTGAATACTATCGATTTCAGAATATGATTTACACATACTAAGTTTTCCAAATTGTGTAGAATATAGCAAGCAAGTCTCATTCATTTCACTAAAACACTTCTGAGGGCAGTCTTTTTGCATGCTGGTAAATTTGACATAAAGAAAAACTTGTCAGTTTCAAAGAAGGGAGGAGCTTCATAATTGTAATTGCTGTTAGGCATATATCCTACCTTTCCTCCAAGAGCTAAGATAGCCTAGGTACTTTGCTCACCTCCAGTGTTATTCCTATTCCAACCAGGGGTGGGTTCTAACATTTTTTACTACCGGTTCTGTGGGGGTGGCTTATTTTGTAGGCGTGGCTTGATGGTCATGTGACAATTATTTAGGATTTAGCAGAGGTACTGGTCTACCAGACTTTTAACTGCTTGCAGAGCTGTACTGATCTACCCATTTATTTTTGCAGGCACTGATCTACTCATGAATTTTTGCAGGCACTGGTCTACCCATTTATTTTTGCAGGCACAGGTCTACTCATTTATTTTCTTTTAACACTGATCAGCTGTAGGGTGGCCCTTTGAAGTCCCGGGGAAGAGTTTAAACAGTTTTTTCCCTTCTAGCCATCAGCTGGGACTCAGGAGGCAGCAATAGATTGGGGGTGGGGCCAAATAAAAGGTAAGAATAACACGGGGGGTGGGGGGGCAGAACCAGTTCGGTGACATCATATCGTCACTGCTACCGGCTCGGCAGAACCAGGCCGAACCGGGAGGAACCCACCACTGATACCAACCATCCTCTGAACTAGGTTGAGAATGGATCAAAGAGAGGGTCTAGTTCTGAGTCATTTATTGAGCTTCTAATTGCCATCAAGAGATGAAATGCAATTTATTATTGTTTTTTCTCCTTCAAAAGAATAATACAGCATATTAAAAAAATTGGCATACCTTTACTTATCTTAGTAGTTTCACCTGGCTGCTGAAAATATAGCATAAGGAATGGCAGGGAGATAATTTAAAAGGACCTTTTTTTCAAGCTGTGTCTAATTTTAATAAGACAGAAAAGTTAAAACTTGGGGAAAGTTAGATGAACAATAGAAGTAGCTGCAAGGGGTGTAGTAAAATGGGAATAATTTAATATGATTGATGGTAACCGTGTATATGCTGTAGGGAAGGCTGAGAACTGAGAGGACCCAAAAGTGACTGATATAGCCTCTAAAATGCCTTCAAAAATATGGCAGATTGCTCGAAGAGTAGTTCAATTTGCTTAGGGAATCATTCCAGCATATGAGGGCGGGGAGAGAGGGAAAGAGAGCAGAGGAGAGTTTGTCTGTCTTTTTCCTAAATGTACCAGTGCTATCAACTTCTCATTAAGACAGGAACAGCAATATTTCAATGATAATTCATGTGCAAATCCAAGATCAGCAAAATGCCTGTTCACTTGTGAATTCCAGCTGATTGAAATTAGAGGTGTCTCTAAATTCATTTGGGCTTTGAATTTAACAATTGTTCTTAGAACTCATATCGAAGCACCTTGTGGTCTGGTTTTATATTTAGTTTTAGAAAGAATGAAGCCTTAGCAATTGCAGAAGTTTTCTTTTAATCATTTCTTCAGGGTCAGCAGAAAAGGGAGCTTTGAACAATTGACTTTGCTCACTCGATATTGTTTCTTACAAAGCAATCTCAACTAGGATTTATAAATGGACCAACTTTTCACTGGTTCAGAGTAATTACTGTTACAATTCACAAAATGGAAGACAGCCAATTTCATATTATAAGGAGCATTCTGTTAATCAGTTTGTAGCTTGCTAGATTAATATGACTGCTTTTTTTCTTGAAGGCCCCTAGAGAGTTTCTAAAAGAATGCAATTACATCCTTTCATTTGTAGGATTTATTTTGTTGAAAATGTACAGTGGTCAATTTTGTTTTTTAGTACAACCCAGTGAGTATATGCATGTTTATGCCCCCCCACAAAGAAAGAATTTCACAAATCTAGTTTTGTTGAGCTTCTTTTAAGTCACATAAATATACAGTATTTACAACTATTCATCCAAAACAATCAGACCATTGTGGATTTTGCTGGCAATTTTATTTTCATTCCCAATCTATTTTCCTGAAGAAAATAACTAAATTCATAAGGATTATTTTTTTCAACACTGTAAAATGTATTACTGGGTAACTTCACAGCATTCTTACTAAACCTGAGTCCTCTGAAGTATCACAGATCTCCCTCATAGTGCCCTGTGTAAAGGTATTTTCTAAATTCTTTCTTTCAGATCGCATTTATCTTTTTTCTGATAAGTGGCAAGGATTTCAACATTCTAGAACCTTCCCTTTCAGGACACCAACACTGCCTTGGATAAAGAAAGGAAGGATTAATCTTCTGAACTCTCTTAAGACGAGTGACCTAAGCAGCCTCACATTGTGTCCTCATTTGTCCTTTGGGGGACAGAAGGGGAAACACTTGACAGTATACTCTTTCTAAATTAAGACAGATTTCCTCTTAAAGGCTCTTTTTGGACAGTGGAACCTCAAGAGCTTCAGAAAAAGTTGACAATGAATTTTCCCCATAAATTCTACAGAATTCACTGTTGCAAAAAAATAAAATAAAAACTTCCTCCACCTTTTTCTGCCATTTGGGTTATACCAACATGCTACAGATAGATCAGCTCAGCTACCAAAGTTAGCCACCATTGAGGAATAGCCTAATATTGATCTGAGAAAGTTTCCTGGGCACAACTACAGTATCTTCTATCTATATACTATGAAAACTTTTGTATTTATCTGTTTATACCCTCAGGTTATCTGAAATGGTGCATAATACCATTTACAGTTTTTGAATCAAGATACCTCAAATTTGCTGACTTAAAAAATACATTAAAAACCCAGAACCCATAATTCATGTAGAACTGAAATTTCCATAGTGTTCAGACCAGTTTTGTTTGCAAGGTTGTGGTGCAAGGTCAATGGGGAAGCCAGCAGGAAATTGGAAGTCAATCTAGCTCCCACTGCTTTTTAGACTGCCTGTGATCATAGATAAATATTGACTTACTATTGCAGTTCATTGACCACTACAATTGTTTTTCTATTTTTAATATATAGTCTTCTTGGATGATAATGGGACCACTTGGAATTTGGTTAAGAAAAATATGGTTAGTCTTAAGTTTACATTATTACATTATATTCTGGTCACATCACACTGTATTATTTTTGTCTCAGCAGATGACCCAACAGGTCACAGAATTGTCTAGGAGTTTATTTGCTTTACCAGTGATTTTTGGTTTTTTACCTTTGGGGGGAAAGGATGTGCAAGATTTACAAACTGTAGGCTGCTAACTCACCTGCTATAAACAAGCAGCAAACTTCATAAGTGCACAAACTGTATAAATGAAATCGTTCTGTGACTTAAATTGTTGTTGACTTTTTCTGTCTTGCATTGGCTATAGAATATTTGCCCCTTCTCTTTCAATCAATAGTGTCTACTCTGATACTACCTTTCTCTTGACCCACATAAACTGGCTATGTTCCTTCATATAAGTTCAGGATCTCATCCTCTCAATCATCACCATGAGATGTTCCACTTTCAGCAATATGAAAATACATTATTACTTATGCTTGGTAAACATATAAGTGATTACGATATGTTCTGATATGATGTCCAGATTACTTTATATTACTGAGCAGCAAACTCTTAAAGTTAGATGTCTTTGAAATTGTAGGTGAATCACATGTGTCCATGGCAACCTTATAGATGTAACATTTATTTCTCAATTATCTTCTGTTACAACAAAAGATAATTCTGTTTTGGAGTTGCAAAACAGTCAGAAATGTATGGCATATTTTATGGATTCAGATGGCATATGAAGATTTATTGGGCACTTTGCATTGAAGAACATTTGCTTCTTAGTTTTATTAGTTTTAACATTTCTATGTGGCAAAAAAACCATTACCCTTCACTGAATAATTGTAGTTGGGAATCTTACTAAACTAACAATCAGTTTAGTAGGTCAAAATATGAAAGAGTAGTGAAAAATATTTGCTGGTTCAAAAAAAAAGTTTAAAATGTTTGGTTTCATCAAAGATCTGTGAAAATCTAGAGAATATGATTCTTTTGATATTATTCATAATAAAGTAAAAGGAAGTTAATCATTTGCCATTTGCTAAAATAAACTTTTTTCATTTTCTATCTCAGTCAAAAAAATCAAGTCAAGAGAATTAGATGAGATGTGGTTTTGATGAATAATATTAAGTGTAATTGGCCTTTGATGGATCACTTTGATTTCTAGCAGTTACCCTAGTTTCTCCAATGTATCTAGAAATGATCTCATAAAGCCTTAAAATTTATTTTTGACTAAATTGACTAAGTGGTCTGGATATAGGGGATATAGTTATTAAACCCCTGTCATGGTCGGACCATTCTCTCCTGAGGCTGGACTTTTTGACTACTGCACCCCACCGCAGGGAGGCGGAACTGACCAGATGGTTCCGCCCCAGGCAACTGATGGATCCTGATAGGTTCCAGAGGGAGCTTGGGCCAGTTCCTGAAACTCTGGCTCAAGACTCGGCTGAAGACCTGGTGGCCGCCTAGGATAGGATGGCCGCCGGTACTCTGGACCGAGTCGTGCCTTTGCGGCCTCTGACCGGCACCGAATCTGCCTGGCTCCTTGGTTCTCTGAGGAGCTGAGGGAGATGAAGTGCCAGAAAAGATGCCTAGAAGAGTGGTTGGAGGGCTAGTCACTCTGAATCCGACCAAACACCAGTTAGGTCTCATATTAAGACCTATTTAGTGGTGATAAAAGCGGCAAAGTGTAACTACTTTTCCGCTCTTATTGCATCGGCAGGTAACCGCCCAACTGCCTTGATTAGGGTGACTCACTCCCTCCTTCATCAGGGAGCACGGGGGGACCCCTTGAAAAGGCAGGCTAAGGATTTTGCGTAGTATCTGCATGATAAAATCACTCAGATCCGGGAAGGCTTGGACTCTGACTGAGTAGATCCCGGCGGGGTGACTGAGGCCGGTCTTGAGAATGTCATCTGGGATGAGTTTGACCCTGTGACTCCTGAGGACGTGGACAGGCTCCTGGGGAGGCTAAATGCAACCACATGTTTATTGGACCCGTGTCCCTCCTGGTTGGTACTGGCCACCCGGGAGGTAACACGAGGCTGGCTCCAGAGGATTATAAATGCTTCTCTGAGGGAAGGGTTCTTGCCTCCCACCTTGAAAGAGGTGGTGGTGAGGCCCCTCCTCAAGAAGCCTTCTCTGGACCCGGCTGTTTTGGCAAACTACTGTCCGGTCTCCAACCTTCGCTTTATTGCGAAGGTTGTGGAGAGTATGGTTGTGCGACAGCTCCCACAGTATCCAGATGAAACCATCTATCTAGATCCGTGCCAGTCTGGCTTCAGGCCTGGGTACAGCATGGAGACGGCACTGGTCCTGTTAGACCTCTCAACGGCTTTTGATACCATCGACCATGGTATCATGCTGCACCGGTTGGGGGGATTGGGAGTGGGAGGCACCATGCTGCGGTGCTTCTCCTCCTATCTCTCTGACCGGTCACAGTCTGTGTTGGCAGGGGGCAGAGGTCGACCTCGAGGCACCTTGCTTGCGGGGTGCCACAAGGATCGGTCCTCTCACCACTCCTGTTCAACATTTATGTGAAGCCGCAAGATCATCTGTGGCTTTGGGGTGTGATGCCATCTGTACGCTGATGATACTCAGCTGTACATCTCCACCCCAGACCACCCCAATGATGCCTTTGAAGTGATGTCCCAGTGTCTGGAGGCTGTGCGGGTCTGGATGGGGAGGAACAGGCTTCAACTCAACCCTTCCAAGACCGAGTGGCTGTGGATACCAGCGTCCCGATATAGCCAGCTGGTGCCATTGCTGGCTATTGGAGGTGAGTCGTTGACCCCCACAGAGGAGGCTCGCAATTTGGATGTCCTCCTGGACACACAGCTATCTTTAGAAGAGCATATGATGGCCGTGGCCAGGGGGGCTTTTTATCAGGTTCGCCTGATACACCAGTTGCGCTCCCATGTAACACCTCTCCTGCGCGAGCTGCATTGGCTCCCGTTGGTCTTCCGGGTGCGCTTCAATATATTGGTTCTCACCTTTAAAGTGCTCCATTGCTTAGAACCAGGGTATTTACGAGACCTTTTGCTGCTACCGATAACCTCCCACCAGCTAATACGCTCTCACAGAGTGGGCCTCCTCAGGGTGCCATTGGTCAAGCAATGTCGACTGGCAGCCCACAGGGGGAGAGCCTTCTCTGTGGGGGCACCTGCCCTGTGGAATGAGCTACCTCCTGGAATACGACTGATCCCGGACCTCTGGACCTTCCGTAAGGCCCTGAAGACATATCTATTTCATCAAGCTGGCCTAGCCTAAATAGTTTTTAATGGGATTTTAATTTTATAAGATTTGGGGTTTTAAATTGGGAGGCCGATTGATTTAATTTAGTTTTAATTATCTTAACTTTTGTACTGTATGTATTTTTAATTCTGGCTGTTCACCGCCCTGAGTCCCTTCTGGGAGAAGGGCGGTATACAAATTAAATTAAAACTAAAAACTAAATTAAACTAAACTAAAATTAAGGATGGCTTGAAATATTATATAGCAATTCACATATTGCAATGGTTGAGGTGTAACATAGCCGTGGAATTGTGGAAGAGTTATATAAATATATTATATTTTTTTCCCAGGATTATAAGGATATTTTGGACTCTACTTGTCAATCATAGGTGTCCATGTGTAACTACCATGTGACCAAAATGCAAAATCTGCATCGTAGTATCTTTCCGTCCTTTGAAACTGCAATGTAGTGTTGGATGAAAATGTATGTTTTTGCCTCTAGGGACTAATAAAGAATTTTAAATTGTGCTGACAATATGGTACTGCCATAATGTCAATTATACTGCGGTAAATTTTATTTTTGTAAGCAAAAATAAAACAGGCGCCTCATCGTTAATGTTTGTTTTCATTTTCCCCCATTTGAAATATATAGGGAAATAAGCAGAGGTAAAGTGTTTTTGAGATAAACGTAATTTCTGGTGCTTGCATGGATACAACTGACATAAAAATGTTTTCCCACTGTATGTTCTCAAGATTTTTTTCTTTTTTTCGTAATTCCTGAACTGTGTGCTACCTTAGTGATCTCCATGGGAATTTGTAGTGGTTTCCTATCTAAGTGCATTCCAAGATGGATCCTTCTTAGGTTCTGATTTCAGAAAAGTTTATCAGTTGCCATCTGCTAAATATTGATTTTTTGATACCAAGCTGTTCTTGATTTTGTTTCCTTGTCGTGATACAATCATGGCTATTTTTTTTTCTTTATATCCTAAATCTCAGTTAAGCCAAGCAATTCACTGGAGACCTTGTTTTTATTACTATAGTTTAGCACTGATGATGTTGCCTGTGTTCCAAAAACACATTTATATTGCTATCTTCCAAAACATTGGCTTGACATTAATTTATGGAGAACAAATCTACAATTCAACCTTAGTGTAAGGTTTGGATGAATGCCTATTAATGAATGAATGAAACCCTATGAAGGGTTTCTTAGTAAAATCTCTTTAGCACTTTCGCTATAAGATTAGGATAGCAGCTAGACTTAAGGCTCTATCACTTGAACCTTTCATATAGCCTCCATTCGATAAATAAAGAGCCCTGGTAGCGCAGCAGACTAAAACACTGTTATTAACATCAGCTGCCTGCAATTACTGCAAGTTCAAATCTCACCAGGCTCAAGGTTGACTCAGCCTTCCATCCTTTCTAAGGTAGGTAAAATGAGGACCCAGATTGTGGGGGCAATAAGCTGACTTTGTATAAATATACAAAAGTATGAAGGCTATTGCTTAATGCATTATTAGCCAACCTGAGTCTTCGAAGAAGGGCGGCATATAAATTATATTATATCTATATATATCTATATATCTATATATCTATATCTATATATCTATATCTATATATCTATATATCTATGTCTATGTCTATGTCTATGTCTATGTCTATGTCTATGTCTATGTCTATGTCTGTATGTATCTCTGTCTATGTAAGTTTTCACGGGTATATATGTGTGTACAGTTTATATCTCGGGTTTCTTCGTGTAATTGTAAACATTCTTAAAAGGGTAGTAACGATGTTTTGACGAAATCACATTCGTTATCTTCTGGCTGATGTTCTTGGTTTGGTGCTTATGGGCAAACTGTGTGATCGTAACTGACGTTTTTCTATGAAAAGAGGCAAAGGTGTATTCTGATTGGTCGACAGTGTTGCTGTATTCTGATTGGCTGATGACGTAGCTGTATTTTGATTGGGTGGAAGCACTGTTGCTTGGTTGTGGGTCGATGGATAAGTTATGTTGGAACTGGTGGCAACACAGGCTTTTTGGTGAACCCTTGATCTATGGTTTGTATTTTGTGTTAAGATTCGTCTATCTATGAGAGCAGGTTTCCAAATAGTAGGCAGACGGGAAGTGTCATCACGTTTATTCATACAATATGGTCTTTTCTCTATTTCAATGGCTTCTCTGATTATTCTGCCATTGAAATGTTCTATTTTTGCAACTGTTTTTGTGTTGTTAAAATTAATATTATGTCCTGTGGCATTTATGTGTTGTACTAGTGATGATGTGTGTTCTTTCTTTTGTACTGAGTTTTTATGTTCCTCAATGCACACACTCATTCTTCTGTTGGTCTGTCCAATATATGTTGAGGGGCAGGAAGCACACAGGATTTCATATATGCCTTGATCCTCTAATTTTATTTTGTCTTTAGGGTTTCTCAGAATAGACGATATCTTTCTATCTTTGCACAGATAGAAATAGCTATCTTAGTCTCCTTTAAATCTCACAACAGACAGCAAAATGCTGCTTTGATGTCTGATAGAGCCAAAAAATCTAGTGAATGAGATTTCACTGAACCATGGCTGTATAAAGATCTTGATTTACGTAGGAAAAACCTGGATGAAACAAATATATATATATATATATATATATATATATATATATATATATATATATATCTTTTTCGTAGGTTTTAAGTGTATTTCTCTTTAGCCAGGTTCTACCTACATAATTTTATTTATATATATAAATAACATTCTATACAACAGATCACTTAGAGAGGGACTGATCAATTCATATCTTTGAGGATTTTGTTTTGCAAACTAGTTTCAAAGCCAATCAAGCCAATCGAGATACAAAGCCATCAAGCATTTGTATGAGGACTACCAGAACTGAGCAGCAGAACTCCTGATGACTACTAGATGGCATTAAAGAGCTAGAACTTTCTTTGTATCTTTGCTATCATTGAATATCAGACAGATCTTTGTAGTCCAGAACAGATCACTCTAACTTATGTGACAAATTGGTGATAGAATCAGCAATGTATAACTGGTAGAATTAGATTCCATTTCCTAGTTTAAGTCAACTCTCCATGTGCATTCAAGACTAGTGCATGCAAAAGTCCTAAATCTTAAAAAGCCTGAATGAAACCTGATAAGCACTTTAGAATGAGCTGGTCACACATAATATGCACAATTGCCACTGTGGAATTCAGGTATCCAGTATTACTTGAAGTCTTATAACTATCGAAGCCTATGCCTGCTGGCTTTTTGACAGAAGGCATGTTCCTTTCAGCCTAAAGCAGGGGTCAGCAACCCGCAGCTCTGGAGCCGCATGTGGCTCTTTCATCCCTCTGCTGTAGCTCCCTGTCACTGCCACAATTTTGAGAGGAGCTTCCAGTTATGGGGAGGAAAAACATGGCACACCAGGAAGAGACTCTATGGCAAGGGGCAGGTTTTCCGGTCAGGTCCACAATTGATAGGGCTTTTAGTTAGGACAGGTAGAGAGAAAAAAATGCCACGCTAGGAGGAGACTATGATGGGGGAATTGGACTTCCGGTCAGCTCCAGAATTGAACAGGGGGCTTCTGGTTAGGACCTTTGTGACTCTTTGAGTGTTTAAAGTTGCCAACCCCTGGCCTAAAGTGATGAGTAGATATTGGGCATCAACAGAATTGTTGATGAAACAGATCAGATCATGTCAAAAATACAATTGGGAGAACATGGGAAGTCACTACTTTAACTGATGCAGCTAAAGAAGGCTTTAGCTGCTTCAGATGTGGCTGGTGATGAATGAAAGCAATTTTAGGAGAAGTTGTCAAAAAGAAATGGTTACTGTGACACAAAATATTTTAGGATGTATTAAAATTTCTGTAGACTTAATATAATCACTATAATCCTTCCAACATCTTTGCAGGCTCATCATGTGTCACTTGCCCTCCTCTCCTTCCAATCTTTCTTAGAAGTGTCAACATTTCTAATTGTTAAGGCATTAAAAACCAAAGTGCATCAAATGCTCTGAAAAATCTCAGAGTCATTTTTTATATTGGTTTGTTTTTCCTTTTGCAATGCTCTTGATATGTTTTACTGTAGTCTTTGGGTTGCATCTCTTAACACATCAGCTGACTTTGTAAAACAGATTCTCTCTCCCTAGGGAACATGAATTAGATGTGTGGCCTATGATAAGTGAAAGTGAGAAACAAAACACCTCAAAAAATCATGAAACCCAAAATATTGTTTTTAAATGAACAGCAGTTCTTTAAAAATGTTCAGATATAAACTTACAAGGGCAGCCATGTCATAGTGCTGAATTTCCTTTTCTTTCTTTTTCTGTTTTGTAAAATATAAATATACTGGTATGCGGGGGGAGGGGGGGAATGGTGTAGATTTTTCTTGAGTTGATTAAAAAGAGCTGAAAATGTGGGTCTTACCCAGGACCAGCTAATCTGCAGTGTGCCTAGGGCCAAGTAAAATATTTTTTTAAATTTTTTTTAAAGTAATAATAAAAATGAAAGGTCTAATATTTACTTATTTTCATCCTTTGCCTTTTGACCTTGAAAACATACCCAACAAAGAGAATACAAATATAAAAGATACAAATCAAATTAAAAGCTCAGTCGTGTATTAAGTGCCACTGAACCTTTTTTGAAAGTCCTATGAAATGTCATTTTTAGTACTATTATTTTATGGATGGAGGGACATGCAAAGGCAAAAGAGCCTAGGACCAACTAAAATCATAGTCAGGCTCTGGCCCTACCAACTTTACTGACACTGCTGTGAACCTGTTGCAATGGAGAACATCCAGGTTTGTACTCTCATTTGAACCAGCATTAGTATGCATACAGATTGAGGATAGATAGATTAATCTGTTTCTAGCCCATATTCATTTTGAATATCTTAAATTAAAAGTGTATTCCATCTTGTTTCTGGAATATTTGTGTTAAAAAATCAATATGAAAGCATTTATGTACTGTGGAAAGAGGGCCAAGCCCCACAACCATGTCACCTCATCCCTACTTCCTATCTAACCTCACAGTGAACTGCCAGCAAAAGCATAAAAGCTTACCCAATTACTGTATTTTTTGGAGTATGGCACACTTTTCCCCCCTAAAAGAGGGTGAAAATTTGGGTGCGTCTTATACACCGCATGTAGCCCCACTTACCCACCAGCTCCCACCCTTTGGCCTCTGCCTCCCAGCAATCTGCCTTCTTGCAGGAAACAGCAAACAGCCCATTTTAGTTTCAGCTTCAGCACAGCCTGATTAGCACAAGCATGATTGTCGGTTGGATCAGCCTCCCGACCATCAGCTGTTTCAGGCTGCAGGGATTGCCACTGACTATTGTTGCCTCCTTGAGTCCGATTTTCGGCCTCCGTAGTTTGTTGTTTGCTGCAAGGAGGCAACTTGCTGTGAGGCAGAGGCAGATTTTTTTTTCTTGTGCTAATCAGGCTGTGCTGAAAATGAAAATGAAACCGAAACAGGCTGTTTGCTGTTTGCTGCAAGGAGGCAAACTGCTGGGAGGCAGAGGCAGATTTTTTTTTCTTGTTTCCTCCCCCAAAAGGTAGATGCATCTTATAGTCCAGAGCATCCTATACTCCAAAAAATAAGGTACTTAAGCTAATTTGATTTGATAAGGAACATTTTAACATAGATGAAATTGGCAAAAGACATCAGTTTACCCAAATAAGAAAATCCCCTAAAGATATAAAGAGTTTCCTGTTGTATTAATAGATCTTCTCAGGAAGATCTTGACTCCCAAGGTCATCAGTTTGACTCAGAAAAATTATGGATTACAAACCCAACAGGGCACTCTCCAGTGGGCCAACTGCACTCTCCAGGATTCCCCAGAAGGTGGACTAGATTGTGCACTTTCTGGGAAAGATTGTTTCTATAAAAGAAACCATCTCAGAAACTTGATTTGTGGCCACTTTCAGTAGCTAGGATTGGGCACTTCCTGTAACTCACTCTTGAATAAAGACTCCTCTGCTTCAAGTGGCCACCTCCATTCAACATTCTTTCAAACCCAGCTCAGATTTGGTTTTTTGTTTTGTTTTGTTTTGTTTTTTTCTTCTAACAGTATATCTATCTATCTATCTATCTATCTATCTATCTATCTATCTATCTATCTATCTCTCTCTCTCTGGAAAAAATGGGACAAAAATATTTCAAACAAAACTTGGAGTTTCTTTTAATAATAACAATTGCTAACCTAGCAAACACAATTTTCACTTAACTAATTTATTTATCTGAAGAAAACAAACAAACAAACCTTTAAAAATTAAAAGGAAAAAAGTTCTGTAATTCATATTTTTAAATGTATTCACTAATCTTTAGTTGAAATTTTTATTTTAAAATGTAGGGAACCATGAATGCAAAGGATAGATATGATTAATTCTCACACTATGAGGTACTGATCACATCCAAATGTGAATTCATAGAGATCAAATATTTCAAGAAATTCATAAGGCCAGATATCCCAAATCTTTATCAATTATTTCCTGAATTCCCTTGGATATTTCCTCATAAAACTTGCCAGTTGCTCTTAAAGACAAACAGAATCTAGGTCAAAGACTTTTCTGTATCAGATGTTTTGAGCCAGAAAACCAGCTTTTTGCCCTACATTTTCTTTTTCAAATGAACATTTCACTTTGACTTCCCTCACACAGCTACAAAGTCTGCTTATATTCTTAGTGTGGGGGAGATTAGATTGTTCAAAAAGAAACTCTCTCCTCTTATCCTTATCACTCCTTTGCCACTGAAAATACAAATCTCTTTGATTACTTGATCCAAGCTATCTTTACCAGATAGAAAGAGGATTTCTTATTGGCTTTGGAAAACAGTCCAATTACAGACATTAAATGGCAGGAAGGGGGAGGGAAGCAATGCCATTGAAATGTTAAGCTTGCCTGCTCAGAAATAAGTGCCACTGAGTCAGAAAGACTTATTCTCAGGTAAGCATGTGTAGAATTACCCCCCAAATGAGCAGAAAGTCTCGTTTTCATTATTGTAAAAGGAAAAGTATATACTACTGGATAAGATTTAAACAGAAAGAATGGAGTTACAAATCAGCTTGGGCACAAGAAACCCAACTGTCTTCAAGGCCAATTGATAAAACAGCAAGGACAAAGCCATATTCTTTCTTAGAAGGGAGATTGTAGAGCTGTACAATGGGAATAGAAGGTATCCCTAAGAAGCAACTCCTTTAAAGAGGTTCAAACAGGTCCCCTACATTTGCTCCCACACGCTCTGAAAAAATATTTTGCAATCAAATCTAAAGCAGGGCCCAAATCTAGTTTGGCAAGATCTTTTTGAAATGGGCTTCACCATAGTCATCAAATTAGAAGTTTTATGATTCTAGAGAGAAATTTTATTTTGCCTTTTATTTGTCCTTTTTATAAATATTACATTACAGACATCTGAAAAAGATCTACGCTACTGATAATCCTAAGGAAGCTGGGAGCATTCAAAGGGGTATTCAAAGAATCTAGTAAAAAAAAATCAAGATGGTGACTGTTATGGTACAATCAAAACTTTGGGTGGTTTTTGTTTTTGTTTTTGTTTTTTGTATTTCTGTAATCTTGACTTTTTTAAAACTACACTCTGCATATACTCCCAGAAGTGAGAAATCACAGCATACCTGAGAGATCACATCAGATACAAAGCAAAACAATAGCCAAATGTGGTTACCAATAAAACTGTACCATTCTGGTATCCAAAATTGGTATTTCCTAGGTTTTGAATGAATGGTATTGAAAGCAGAATCTCTGATAAAACACCTGGATCCCCCCCCCCCCCGCCCCTGATTTTTAATTTTCTATGGCAGTGCTATGAGGCAGAAGGGGCAAAGTTATGTTATGCATTTTAAATTGTTGAATACTAGAATGTTTCTAATTAATTTGGAGAGGTTATTAAACACGATGAGGGCAAGGCAGTGGCCTCTCTCTGTCCTGCTCAAAAGCCAATTCTATTAATATAGCTAAATTATCTCCCTTCAATATTTAATCACATTACATAGATACTTACATCATTCTATACAACTATATTTTTCACTCTCAGACATTTTGTATTAACCAGATAATACTAAACTGAAAATTAAAAACTGAAAATTGTAAATGAGTGCAGTTTTTTTTTATTTGATTTATATGCCGCCCTTCTCTGGAGACTCAGGGTGGCTTACAATGCGTTAAGCAATAGCCTTCATACTTTTGTATATATTCATACAAAGTCAGCTTATTGCCCCCACAGTCTGGGTCCTCATTTTACCTACCTTTGAAAGGATGGAAGACTGAGTCAACCTTGAGCCTGGTGAGATTTGAACTTGCAGTAATTGCAGGCAGCTGATGTTAATAACAGTGCTTTAGTCTGCTGCACCACCAGGGCTCTCCAATTCATTCTGGAATTCAAAAGGAGAGAAATTCACATGTCAACATACCTGTCTTACAAGTCAATTGAGTGACTTTGGGTTAGTCCTTCTCACTCAACCCTAAGAAGGAGGCAATGGCAAATAACTTCTCAAAAACTTTGCTAAGGAAACTGCAGTGTCCAAGATTTTGACATGATTGAACAGAAGAAAAAAAATAATTGTAGAATTACCATGTTTCCCTGAAAATAAGACCCTGTCTTATATTTTTTGAACCCTTAAATAAGCACTTGGCCTTATTGCCATGCGCTCAAAAGTCCAATTGGGCTTATTATCAGGGGATGTTTTATTTTGGGGGAAACAGGGTAGATGGAATTTGCAGGCAATGATGATTCTTCAGACAAGATGAAACCAAACAAATTTCCTCAGACTAAATAATTATCAGCATACCATGGAAAACCTCAAGGAGGAACTAGAACAGACCATCATATCAGAGCACGTAGAAAGGCTGACAACAACCATCAAGTCTACCTCCCAGAGACATACTGTAAAAAGAAAAAGCAATCTACAAATCAAACTACTCAAATGAAATCCCAGAATAAAGAAAGCATCAGAGCCCAAATGTGTGGTCAACATGTCTAACCACTGACTATCTACCATAGAACACAATATTCTATAGAAGACTTCAACTACAACAAAGATGGTGCTAATCAGCTAGAATCCTTTGTAGTCTTGGAAGGAACATTTCAAACTGCAGGACTTTCCACAGAGCTGCAAAAAGCATAAGTCAAACAATCATACCACAGACCAGAAGAAGACAAGAACAAAACCAACTCCAAGCAGAGGACAATCCAAGCAAGAGAACTCTCAGGGACCTTACCAAGAAAGGTCAAATCACTTAAGAAGAACAGTGCAGATGAAAATCAGTGGACCCATCCTCCCACACTTCTACGGAGACCCCAAAATACAAACCAGATACACCTCTCCATCCAACTGTATCATTCATTACCAAAGACCCCAACCTACAACTTTAATAAAGAACTGACAAAAAAGCTTGGACATCTTACAGAGGGAAGCAAATACTCCATCAATGCCCATTACTGTACCTCCAGAAAATCAAACATGTGGCAATAGCCTTCCATAAAGACATCAAAACTTGACTCTGTGGCTTTTTGTAGAGGCACAAAGGACCATGCAATTGGGGAGCTGGCTGGGACCATATGAGCCCTCCCTCTGCCTTCATTAATTAATATTAAATGGCCATCTTGGATTTGTTTTTATTTCTTTCAAATTTTAGAATATACTCTCATGATTTTTTTTAAATCTTAAACTAATTTTAATATTCTAATGTTGGTTTTGTATGCTGTTTTATATGTTGATTATCCTGTACACTGTCCAGAGCTCCTCCTTGAGGGAAATATAATGAAATATAAACATATACATACATACATACATATGCATACATATATATAGAAGAAATCATGGTCTCATTTTATATCACAGCACTCTTTATATCCATAGACCTAGACACTACAGCAGTGTCTATGCTCTAAGCAAAACATCTTCAAAGAAAAACCAGAAAGTCCAGTTGCCTCTTGAAAAAAGCACCTTTGAGACATTATAGCAGTACTACACAGCACACCCAACCTAATCAAATACACCACGATTGAAAGATCCAGAATCATGGACATCATCAACCTTTGCTACATACTTTCAGCTCAATGACAAATATATGAACAAATCTAAGGTACACACATGAGATCACTGCTTTCAGAACTTATAGCAGAGACTAATGCAATGCTTAACACTCCCACACATACAACCTAATGTATGGATTCAGTACGTAGATGAAATCTTTGTCATAATAAAAATGTACAAACTAGAGAACATACATAAAATTATCAACAGCATCTTCAAAGGAATAAAATTCGCAAGGTAAGAAAACAACAAAATCATGCTACTTTTCCTGGATATCCTCATTAGTAGAGGAAGTGATGGGAAATAAGAAACACAAGTCTATCGTAAAACTACCTGCATCAACCAAGAATTCCATTACCAAAGCTGTGCAAGAACACTACTTAGATGAGGACAAACACATTGCAGCAACCCTGAACATCAGAAAAAAGAAACAGATAATATACAACATATTTCAAAAAAATGGACACCCATGCAATTTCATCAAAAAGTGCCTGATCACTCAACTTAGTATACAGTCATTAAAAATAAAAGTGGCCTTACCTTTCTTTGGAAATATCCAATGTTTCAGAAAGGCAAATTCCACAGACTAAGCAACTATGATATGTGAAATAATATTTAAGTAACCAAGGCAGACAGTATGAATAAGCACCATTTCTCAATATAATCTAAAGCTAAATCCCAAAGAGAACTGAACGGTTACAGAAGCCTATAAAAATTATTTCAACCCTGCTCCCACCCACCCAAAATACTGTGAATAGAGAATTCTAGTGAACCATAGACTGTGATTAAAAGCTGGAACTGTTAGTGACTCCCTTCTCCAGAGAAACCACTAATACATGAAACTCTCCAAAATTCTTTTTGAGCTTCCTAGAAATTGAGCTGTCCAAGTTGACATAATTTTTTTTGCTTTTCAGAGGAAAGTCACTCAAACAACCTATATATTTAAGTTTAGTATGTTTCAAGAAAGGCTAAACATCCTAGAAATTGCTTTCTGCCTATAGTCTTCAGGTGAATAGAAGGAGGAAAAAGAGAAGGTAGAGCCCCTGTGGCTACTGAAAGAAAACCTGAAGACAAATATATTGATTTTTGCAACATACCTTCAATACCTCTACATTCTGAATCACAGAACTTCAGGCAGTTGTGACAGGCATTCACAACTCCAGTTCTAACATCTGTATCAATTTATCCTAATTTAACACAGAATTTGGTATTTGGGCAACAATCTCTAGGTTTCTCATCATGGTTTGATTTGCAAGTGGTTGTATGAGGACGATGAAGAGAAATTGATTTCTATGTTTATCTGTATTATTAGTTTCCCTGTGGAAACATCATAATGCAATATATACTACCATAGAGTCAAAACTAGCCATGAAACTTCTAAAATATTTTCTTTCCCTAATATCCCTAATATATATATATGAATGACAAGATCTTATTTTGGGGAAAACATGGTAATTACAATTAATACAAACATAATCAGCGGATACAACTAATTAATTTTCAGACACCAAGTTGGAGGTGCATAATAGTGAAGAATGAGGCTATTGGATGGAACTTCTTATTTATTTCTTATAAGTACTTAAGTATGGTAAACAGAAAAGGCTTTACTGCAATTGCACACTCTGTCTAGCTATTGGTGGATGGGTACAAGGAAGAGGACTTTACTACATTTGTGCTAAATCTTTATGCAATCTCTGCTAAGTAGAGTTTATCAGGTTGCTCGCTGTGGTTAAGGACATTGTTTCATTCATTCATAAAACATCTTTGCAGGCTAAAATGGTTGCCTGCTCTAGTTTCTGATATGGACTGTTGATATACTGTATTCAATACACAACGATGTTATGGCATCTTTGCTACAATGTAATTGTATAATGCTGTCAAATTAAAAAGACACATTTCAGAAAAATGACAACAACAACAACATAGATAACTGAAATGCAATCCTCACATTAAGGTTAGGAAGTCAATACGCAATGAAAGCAATTAGCAAGGTTATTTTGTCCGTCAGCTCAGGAACACCAGAGACAGAAATTTAGACTTCTTATTTGTGCAAAAGATCTAATTCATTTGAACTGCTCTTTGTCCCTGAAACTAGTTTAGCTGATTCAGCTAAATCCTGATGAATTGCCACGCTAAATCAAACCAATCTCTCCCAGTGTCCTATCTTTGGCAGTATCCACTTCTAGCTACCTCAAAGAATGAAAACAGTTCAAGGATAACTTCCCCTTTGGGCCTTTTTAACCTGCATTAGAAACTCTTTCATATCCCAAACTGTAAGGATTTATATCCCTTTCACATTTTTCATTGTCCTTAACCCTTTTTATTGATAAACGTATAGAATGTGCTTTAATCCACATAAGTAGTCTCTTTTTTAATCATTTAAAAAGTTTTTGACTCTGCAGAAAATATGTGTCGAGACAAGTGAATTATTACCACTTGTTTGCCATATGATATTGTACAACTTTCTATTCTTTTATTTATTTATTTATTAAATTTGTATACCGCCCTTCTCCTGCTGGACTCAGGGCGGTGCACAGCCAAGTAAAAACATACAATACAAAATTTAAAAGAATTATAAAAGAATTATATATTATGGCCAAAAATTTTAAGATCTACCAATTAAAACCCATTTTATAATTAAAATCTAATATCTCAGAAAAGGGGGAGGGGTTACACCAGCCCTGCTTGCTGAAACAGAAGAGTTTTTAGGGCACAGCGAAAAACCCGGAGATCTGATATCCTCCGAATCTCCAGGGGCAAATCGTTCCGGAGGGCAGGTGCTGCCACAGAGAAGGCCCTCCCCCTGGGGGTCGCCAGCCGACATTGCCTGGCTGACGGCACCCTGAGGAGTCCCTCTCTGTGGGAGCGTACTGGCCGGTGGGAGGCTATTGGCGGCAGAAGGCGGTCCCGCAAATATCCAGGCCGATGCCATAACCAACACCTCAAAGTGCACCCGGAAGTCCACCAGGAGCCAATGCAGCTCACGCAGGAGAGGTGTCACATGGGAGCACCCCGTCGCTCCCAAAATCCCCCGTGCGGCCGCAATCTGCACCAGTTGGAGCCTCCGGGTGCACCTCAAGGGGAGCCCCATGTAGAGAGTGTTGCAGTAGTCCAGGCGGGAAGTGACGAGTGCCTTGGTGACCGTGCGCAAGGAGTCCCGATCCAGAAAGGGACGCAACTGGCGAATCAGGCAAACCTGATAAAAAGCTTCCCTGGCCACGGCCGTCATATGCTTTTCTAAAGACAGCCGTGAGTCCAGGAGGACGCCCAAGTTGCGAGCCCTCTCTGTGGGGGCCAATAACTCGCCCCCAATAGCCAGCGATGGCACCAGCTGGCTATATTGGGACGCCAGAAGCCACAGCCACCCGGTCTTGGAAGGGTTGAGTCAGAGCCTGTTATTCCCCATCCAGATCCGCACAGCCTCCAAGCACTGGGACATCACTTCAAGGGCATCATTGGGATGGCCTGGGGTGGAAATGTACAGCTGAGTGTCATCAGCATACTGATGGAATTCCACACAAAAGCCACAGATGATCTCGCCCAGCGGCTTCACATAAATGTTGAACAGAAGGGGCGAGAGGACCGATCCCTGTGGCACCCCACATACAAGGCACTTCGGGGTCAACCTCTGCCCCCCTGTCAACACCAACTGTGTCCGGTCAGAGAGATAGGAGGAGAACCACTGTAAAACGGTGACCCCCACTCCCAGCCCCTCCAACTGGCGCAGCATGATACCATGGTCGATGGTATCAAAAGCCACTGAGAGATCTAATAGGACCAGGATAGAGGAACAACCCCTATCCCGAGCCCTCCAGAGATCATCCACCAACGCGACCAATGCCGTTTCCGTGCTGTGCCCAGGCCGGAAGCCGGACTGGCGCAGATCCAGATAGACAGCTTCATCCAGGTACCCGGGAAGCTGTCGTGCCACCACACTCTCAACAACCTTCGCCACGAAGGGAAGGTTGGAGACCGGACGATAGTTAGCCAAAACAGCCAGATCCAGGGCAGGCTTCTTGAGGAGGGGCCTCACCACCGCCTCTTTCAAGGCAAGTGGCAAGACACCCTCACCCAAGGAAGTGTTGATAATCCCCTGGAGCCAGCCTCGCGTAACCTCCCGGGAGGCCAGTATCAGCCAGGAGGGACACAGGTCCAATAAACATGTGGTAGCATTCAGCCGCCCGAGTATCCTGCCAAGGCCTTGGGAGCAACAGGATCGAACTCCTCCCAAATGACATTCTCAAGACCGGCCTCCATCATCCCGTCTATACCTACCCAGTCAGAGACTAGGCCTTCCTGAATCTGAGTGATTTTATCGTGCAGATATTGCACAAAATCCTCAGCACAACCCTGCAAGGGATCCTCCCGCACTCCCGGATGGAGGAGGGAGTGGGTCACCCTAAACAGAGCGGCTGGGCAATTATCTGCCGATGTGATAAGAGCGGAAAAATAGTTAGATTTTGCTGCTTTTATCGCCACTAGGTAAGTCTTAATATGAGCTCTTACCTGTGTTCAGTCGGATTCGGAACGTCTCGACCTCCAATTGCTCTCTAGGCGTCTTTTCTGGTGCTTCATCTCCCTCAGCTCCTCAGAGAACCAAGGGGCCAAGTAGACTTGGCAACGGGTCAGAGGCCGCAAAGATACAACTCGGTCCAAAGCGCCAGCGGCTGCCCTAACCCAGGCAGCCACCAGTTCCTCAGCCGAGTCATGAGTCAGAGCCTCAGGAAATGGCCCAAGTTCCATCTGGAACCTATCAGGATCCATCAGGCACCTGGGGCGGAACCATCTGGTCTGTTCCGCCTCTCTGCGGCAGGGTGTGGCGGTTAGAAGGTCAAGCCTAAGAAGGGAATGATCTGATCATGACAAGGGCTCAATAGCTACCACCCCAATCGCAAGATCATTCATCCACTGCCCAGAGACAAAAATCAAGTCCAGAGTGTGTCCTCCCATGTGAGTGGGTTCATGAATTAGCTGGGTCAGGTCCATGGCCATCATGGAAGCCATGAACTCCCGAGCTGCCTCCGACATTTCACCGACAGATGGCAGGTTGAAGTCCCCCATGACCATAAGCCTGGGGGTCTCCACCGCCACCTCAGCAATCACGTTGAGTAGCTCGGGCAGGGTAGCTGACACGTGGCAGGGAGCCAGGTACGTGATCAGCAAACCCATCTGCCTCCCATGTCCCCACTTCACCAGGAGAGACTCACATCCGGCTATCTGAGGTACAGTGGCCTTCCTAGGAGCAAGACCTTCCTTTACAAGAACCGCCACCCCCCACCCCTCCCCTGGGCCCTCAGTTGATGGAATGCATAGAAACCCGGTGGGCACATCTCAACGAGGGGGACCCCCCCCTCCTGGCCCAACCAGGTCTCTGTAATACCTACCAGGTCTGCACCACCTTCCTGAACCAAATCGTAGATTAGGGGGGCTTTATTTACCACGGACCTGGCATTGCACAACATCAACTGGAGGCCCTGGGCCTGAGGATCTGAACAACCTGGGGAGCGAGAAGAGCATTGGGGGCCGGAGCATGCAATCGCTCGCAAGTATCGAGTGCGCCCTCCCCTAACATGATATGGCCCCCTGCTCCCGTCATATCTGCCCCTCCCACTTACAGTACCGATGGAAACACCCTCCCCTCTGTAGGAACTAGCCCCCCTGACCCCCCTCGACACCTGTGGGTTGCTCCCCAAACCCACCCCGGTCGTACATTTTACATTTTTCCTCCCACCCCTTAAAAACGAATTAAAAACAAATACAAAGAACTTTTAAAATCCCCTACACCTTCGTGCCACCTCTCAGGATCCCAGGACCCGTCCTTGAGGTACTTTTTGGCAAGGCCAGCGGGCCACTTCCAGGAATGGGGGGCATTCCTCAGAGCCCATAAATCCGATCTTGCATACAGTCGTGAAGCCATAAACAGCCATGGAAAAGGGTGCGACAATGGCCAACAGAAGATGTTAGTAATGGACTGGAAACTGGTTAAAGTTCTCCCAGACGTCGGGAACCTCCTTTCCCAGGCATCCCCTCACTACACCTGGGTGAGGCATAGTTGGTAACTGCTGTCGTCCTCACATGACGGCCTCCCAGACTTCAACTGAGGAGTTCTGTCCGGTGGTATTTTCAACCCCTGCAGCACTCTTACCCCTGCAGGGCCAGTTCGATGTCATAGAACTGCCACTGCCCTTTCACAGCAGTGGGAATCCCTGCCCAGGACAGTCCAGTTCCATGGAGGGGGTGAAACCAGCGCCCTCACAGCCATCCAGGTCTAAGTTCTGGCTTACTAATCCTGGGCAGGGTCCCCAGATGGATTAAATGGGGCCCAGGATTCAACACCCCCTCTAGGGGGGTAGGGAAGTCTCATGGGGTTAATACCCTCCAAAGACCCCTCTTGCCCGGGGAGTGCCCAGAAAACACAATAGGCACAACCAGTACAGCTCTGGTGGGCAATCCCAGCGGCAACCAGCGGAGAGCAGAGGTGGTCCCTTGATGTCTCATGGGCAAAGCAGGCCTCACATTTGCCATCGGTGTTGGCAGAACAAGCCCCGAGCTAGCGAGCCGCCTCCGACTCCCTTCGGCTCCATCCCTCCAGTTCTTGTCTCCTCCGCCAACTGGCTCAAGACCCCCCAGACTTTCCAGGCAACCCTCTTGGGCATTCTCAGAGAGGGTCCGCTCCATCCTCGCTCCTCAGCCTCCCAACGACCTGGCTCACCGACTCTGCTGCTCCGGCCTCTCTGGGCCCTCGCAGCTCTGCCGCTGACCGCCAAACTCCGTCATCAGGATGGCCGGACGCCATCCGCAGCCTACACCGCAGCCGTATCACCCCTCGCCCAGGTAACAGCGAGCCTCCTTAAAGACACAGAACGGCTCCTCCAGACCTCCGGTAAGACCTGTCTCCACCCATGTCGGGGGGGCGCTGGAACAACCCCCCCGTGGCAGTCCTATTCAGCCTAGGTTGCTCACCCTCGGCAGAGACCCATCACACAGCAGCCATCTTGAAGGTGCATCAACAGTAGTTTTGTAGTTTTATCCTCCGAGTCTTTCCTATTTTAAATGTTCAGTTGTATTCTTCATATGGTGTGAAGATATGTTAGTATAACCTTCGGATACACCAATAACTTGGTTTATTTCCAGAAGTTTCAGGTAATTTACAAGGCTTCCTACAATTATGGAACTCATTAGGAAGAAAAGGAGATATAAAATTCTCCTAAAGCACAAAAAGGCATTATATCAGATTACTCTTTGGCACTTTCTCCTGATTGCCATAGATTCTAAAGACACAACATTATTCTGGAAACTGTTAAAGGACAATCTGAGCAAATATAAGAATATCTTATACACCAGAGTGTCCCAAAAGGAATGGGATTAACTATTAAACAAGATCATTTACTTCCCATCTCACTCCATATAATTCTCCAATTAATCTAATCATCCCTCCTTCCCCCCACTTCTCATAAAACAAACAATTCATAATAACATTTGTTCAGTCAATGACCAGAAATTTTTTTTAAAAAGTGAAACAAATAGATACAATAATGTACAAACAATCAGGAAAATAAATCACATAATGTAACATTCACAACTTTATTGCTATATTAATACTGTATATAAAATTATATATCCCCTAATGATTTATTTGTTAAGGTATATCAAACTAAAAACAATATTTAAAATAAAGGTGAAAATTTTAGTTTTGTCTTCCTTTCTTGGTGGCAACCCACACTTTAGCTACTGTACATGTATTGATGATTTTAGATCCTGCAGGAGAAGATTCATGTAAAATTTATCTGCACTCTTGGGGAATTTATCTATTAGGGGCCAAATGTAGATTGACCTAATATCCTTATAAAATTTACAACATAATAATAAGTGTGAGCTGGTTTCAATACTATCATCACTATATGAGCAGATACACTCAGCTATAGGGATCTTTACTATACTTGCCTTGAAAAAGTGCAGATAGGAAAATATTAAATTTAGCTTTAAAGAACGTGATTCTCAGTTTAGGGAAATTTGGCGTTAACGAATAATTTACTGGCTCCCATATATGTTGATCCACATTCTATGGTGCTGGGGAAGCCTGTTAACTTCAATTTGTAACTTCAACTATATTCTTTGACTGCATAGTTTGATCATAAGAAAGGTAAATATTTCCGCTGTCCAGTCATGTCCGATTCTTGGGGGTGATAGTCATCTCCATTTCTTAACCAAGGAAATTAATGCTGTCTGAAGACATTTCCATTGTCATGTGGCCAGCGTGACTATATGCCAAGATATATGCCGAAGTACCAAAGTGATACCTATTTATCTACTTGCATTTGCATGCTTTCAAACTGCTAGGTGGGCAGGAACTGGGGCAAGTAATGGGAGGTCTATTGTGTAGTGCTTGGGCCTTGAACCTAGAGACAGCTCCTATGAAACCAGCTTATGCTCCAGCTCCTGTTTTCAGAGTGAGGAAATATTATCTATTAGAACTAGAAGGGTCAGACCAACTGCAAAGAATTGCATTTTGAGTCAATAAGTAATCAATGTCCAGGCCCTAACTTGAATTGACAGCATTCATGTCTTTTGATTTAACTGAGCTTTTGATATTCCATTGAGTATAGGTAGAACTAATTGCAGGAATTTTGCTTCCACTGTTTCCTGCAGTTCATTCTTTACATATATTCCTATTTGTGCCCCATAAAGAACGTGAGCATCTGATCCTGGTGCTGTCATCAGCCAAAGCCCCTAAAAAATGCTAGATCCCTGGTGTTTGATTAAAAGTTAATATCTTCTGGTAAAAGTCTATTTTGACTAAACTCTTTAATAGTGTTAATTCCTCTGGCCAATTTCCTCAGAGCTGGAACAAAAGCATAGTGATCACAACATACAAAAAAGATGATCACAGCTACCCAGAGGACTATAGATTGATTTGTCTAATTAACATCACAGCTTAAATTTATGTAAAACATCTAGCCAATAAATCAGAAGACTGGTGTTCTTGGGGAGAAACAGGTAGGGTTTAGAGCTGGTTTAGAGCAGGATCATGGTTGTGTATTGGATCATCTGATAAATAATTATATGAAACATACCCACAGGAAATTATGTGCTGCTTTTGTGGATTTTGATGCAACTTTTGATTCTATTGCTAGAAATGAATTATTAGTTGAATTTGGATCAAATATTATTAATTTTGATCATGACTTTATATACAAATACTTAAAATTCAGGTTAGGTTCACCTTGGTAGGGCACCTAACAGATAACATCAAGATTTTTAAAGAAATGAAAAAATAATGTGTGCTGGGACCTTTATTATTTAATCTGTTCATTATAGATATTGTTTCAACTCTGGATATATATTTTTTTCCAACAAAGGCAAGAAATAGACACTTGTCTGTATTTATGCAGATGATTTATTGCTTATATCCTACCATAGAATAGAGTTTGACAGATAGGCTTACACAGACAGTTAAGTAAGAGCTTTGGATAGCTATTGTTCCTTTAATGTCTAACTGTGAATGAGGAAAAATCAAATATCATGGTATTTGGGAGAAAAGGAAAAGACACAAATGGAGACTTGAGGAGCATAATATAGAGTAAGTTCTGCCTTATAGATACTTGGACAGTCTTTTAATGCTTCAGGTAATTGGTGTTCTTTAATAGACTATCAGGCCCCCGGAAATAAAAACTGAAAAAAAAATCATTGACAGGAATCCTAAAGTTCTGGCATGCAACTGGTCACCAAATTTCTCCAATCCCAAAACTCTGCTTAAAAATTATACAAATTCCTTACTTTTCATATACAGTAATGCTCTAGGGAATTTAACAAAATAACAGAGTTGGAAGGGATCTTGGAGGTGTTCTAGTCCAATCTTCTGCTCAAGCAAGAAACCCTAAACCATTTCAGACAAATTACTTATCCAATCTCTTCTTAAAAACCTCCAGTGTTGGAGCACCCACAACTTCTAGAGGCAATTTCTACTCCTTAAGACATGTAATTATTTCAAAGCAAGTTCCTCAGAACTATCTTAGGTGTACCTAATGGTTCCCCATCCCCCTTTCCTATGCAGAAACTGGTATGAACCCAATTAAAACCAGAATACTTGATAAGGGTGTTTAATTACTGGACTAGATTCCTCTCACTATCAGATTCCTGACTTGTCAAGTGGTACCTCCTGAGGTGCATGAAATTCTCCACTCCTTCTTGCACTAGTATATTTTTATTGAATCATATGTGAACCTTTTCCCCCCAAAAAAATTCTTTTGAAATTCAAATAATGCAAAGAATAATCTATTATTTAAAAACAGAGTGCCGAATGTCTTCCCCTAAAGAAATTTGTTTAAATTATCACGAAATAATATTGTTCTTTAATACCACTTAATAAAAACAAGACTGAATGGGAACATTATCTGAGGTGTGTTACAGTACCATCCCTTCATCCCTACACTTAAGACTACAGATCCAGCAAATGTCATCAGCAGCGAGGGAAGGTTGATTTCTCAATATCCCATATAATATGTGCTTCTGTCCTTGCTCTAAGGAAAATATAGAGAACCTAAATTAAGGCCAGAGATTATAAAACATGCTGACTTTCAGGGTTTATCTGCTAAGAGAAATCAGAAAAGATTAAGGAGGAAAAATTATTGTGTTCTTTCAGATGATTATTTTGTTTTTTTAAGGTTTGTTCTGAAGCAATGGGGAAAAAAAACCTCAAGAGCTGCTCTAAAATTTTAGTACTATCATGTGGCTGTCGTCTTTTCTTCATCTCTTCTCACATCACTTTTGACATCATCTCTTCCCAACATCAGTATTTTTGATAGTGATAAAATGAACTTTTATAGCAGTGGCAGAGGAAAATGAATATTTCAATAATAATTGCAGACTGGACATAAAATGGTGATCTGACTACAATGCTTATAACAAGTGTTTCCTAAAACTTCTCATTTTACCTGCATTTTTTGAACCCTGAAATAAGTGCTTGGCCTTATTGCCATGCACTCAAAAGCCTGATTGGGCTTATTATCAGGGGATGTCTTATTTTGGGGGGAAACAGGGTATATACAGGTGAAACTCAAAAAATTAGAATATCGTGCAAAAGTTCATTTATTTCAGTAATGCAACTTAAAAGGTGAAACTAATATATGAGATAGACTCATTACATGCAAAGCGAGGTAGTTCAAGCCTTGATTTGTCATAATTTTGATGATTATGGTTTACAGCTCATGAAAACCCCAAATTCACAATCTCAGAAAATTAGAATATTGTGAAAAGGTTCAATATTCTAGGCTCAAAGTGTCCCACTCTACTCAGCTAATTAAGCCATAACACCTGCAAAGGGTTCCTGAGCCTTTAAATGGTCTCTCCGTCTGGTTCAGTAGGAATCACAATCATGGGAAAGACTGCTGACCTGACAGTTGTGCAGAAAACCATCATTGACACCCTCCATAAGGAGGGAAGCCTCAAAAGGTAATTGCAAAAGAAGTTGGATGTTCCCAAAGTGCTGTATCAAAGCACATTAATAGAAAGTTATGTGGAAGGGAAAAGTGTGGAAGAAAAAGGTGCACAAGCAGCAGGGATGACCGCAGCCTGGAGAGGATTGTCAGGAAAAGGCCATTCAAAAGTGTTGGGGACTTTCACAAGGAGTGGACTGAGGCTGGAGTCAGTACATCAAGAGCCACCACACACAGACGGATCCTGGACATGGGCTTCAAATGTCGTATTCCTCTTGTCAAGCCGCTCCTGAACCACAAACAACGTCAGAAGCGTCTTACCTGGGCTAAAGACAAAAAGAACTGGTCTTGCTCAGTGGTCCAAAGTCCTCTTTTCTGATGAGAACAACTTTTGCATCTCATTTGGAAACCAAGGTCCCAGAGTCTGGAGGAAGAATGGAGAGGCACACACTGCAAGATGCTTGAAGTCCAGTGTGAAGTTTCCACAGTCTGTGTTGATTTGGGGAGCCATGTCATCTGCTGGTGTTGGTCCACTGTGCTTCATTAAGTCCAGGGTCAACACAGCCATCTACCAGGAGATTTTGGAGCACTTCATGCTGGAGCTTTATGGGGGTGCCGACTTCATTTTCCAGCAGGACTTGGCACCTGCCCACATTGCCAAAAGTACCAAAACCTGGTTCAATGACCATGGGATTACTGTGCTTGATTGGCCAGCAAACTCGCCTGACCTGAACCCCATAGAGAATCTATGGGGCATTGCCAAAAGAAAGATGAGAGACATGAGATCGAACAATGCAGAAGAGCTGAAGGCCACTATTGAAGCATCCTGGTCTTCCATAACACCTCAGCAGTGCCACAGGCTGATAGCATTCATGCCACGCCACATTGAGGCAGTAATTGATGCAAAAGGGGCCCAAACCAAGTACTGAGTACATATGTATGCTTATACTTTTCAGAGGTCCGATATTGTTCTATGTACAATCCTTGTTTTATTGATTTCATGTAATATTCTAATTTTCTGAGATTGTGAATTTGGGGTTTTCATGAGCTGTAAGCCATAATCATCAAAATTATGGCAAATCAAGGCTTGAACTATCTCGCTTTGCATGTAATGAGTCTATCTCATATATTAGTTTCACCTTTTAAGTTGCATTACTGAAATAAATGAACTTTTGCACGATATTCTAATTTTTCGAGTTTCACCTGTATATATAGTTTTTTGGAAGACCATGAAGCTCTTCCTCCAAGAACTGGGTTAGGATGGGATTTGCTCTCGGTCTGGAACCTGGGGGAAGGGACTGCGGTTTCATTTTTATCCTTGTTTTATTGCCTGTTATGCATCATCTAGAATCACTGTATGAAATGAGCAGGCATATATGTTCGGAAATAAATATTTAAATATATTATAGAACAGATAGAGACTGATATTACACTGTAAAAAACATACAGAATTATTTGAAGTTTCCAACAGAGTCCATTAATATTCTATCACGGCTGTCTTGGCATTATAAAACATTTGAATTAATATATTCTGGATAAGAAAGTCAGATGGCGTACTTCAAACAGAATTCATCAACTGGATTTTGAATTGTGGATTTAGAAAATGAATTTTGTGAGAAACATTTTTTATCCTTTTTGTAAAGATCATAAAATTGGTTTGTTTGATTAGAACAAAAGATTGTTTAATTTGGTATTCTCTCAAGCTGGAGTTGAATATGATGCTAATAAAGTTTATAATCATATCTTATGATAAAATACATGAGAGCAGTTTCCTGTCATGCAAAATGTTCACATATTCATGCCAATGTCTGTGCCTTTGGAAAATGGAAAGCAACCCTGCTAGAAAACCTAAAAAGCTATATCAATTAGTAGTTGATATTACATAGTTGTCTGTTTTGAAAAACTGGCAAAGGATTATAATTATCATAAATTTAGAACTTATATCAAGCTGTTTTTTTCTTCAATTCAATCATGTCTGATTTGCACATATTGCCTACAGCTAACATACAATATTTCAAACACTATGCAATGGCAGAATGACTTAATATTATATATATATATATATATATATATATATATATATATATATATATAT
>WNWU01000053.1:2712310-2723101 GCA_012654045.1 Ptyas mucosa
ATTTATTTATTTATTTATTTATTTATTTATTTATTTATTTATTTATTCAACTTGTATGCCGCCTTTCTCCAAAGACTCAGTGGGGGCTCACTCTGTTACGTGGCACTAGGGATTCGAATCTCTGAACTGCCAACCTTTCGATCGACAAACTCAGTGTCTTAGCCACTGAGAACTCATTATCTCCTGATTTCTAGCCTGATGTAGTAATCTCTAGCCTGATACCTTAACCACTATTCAAAACTGGCTCCTATGCTGCTTTGATATACAGGAGTAAAAGATGGGTACGTCAGAAGAAACCAAATGGAGTGGGTACTTATGTATATGTAGTAAAGCAGGAAAAGAAAAGTTTTTATGGTCAAGAATGAATAAATATGGGTGAATTGGATTGAATACACAAGTCAATGACCTGTAGTAGTAAGTAAGTAGTAAGATGTAAATGTAGCAATTTGCTCATACAGTATATATAAAAGAAGATTAAATTGCAAAATAAATACTTGCAGGAATGTGAATCCATGAAGAGAAAATGGGAAAATGAGAAATATATATTTGGATAGAGTAGATTGGGTCTTCAAAAGCAGAGTTGAGCATTAAAAAAAATCCAGTGAATTAAATAACATATGGATGTGGGGAAAACAGGAATTATTGATTTGATAGATACAGTATAGAGAGAAATTAATCATGTTAATATAAACTAAATCTATGTTACTTCTATTTTCTTATCTGTTTAATTTATTTGGTTTATGTCTTATTATCTGACTGTACTTGGTATACAGTTTCTTATCTTGAAAGAGAATAGCCTCATGGATATACTGACTAGGTACTATATTATGTAAATTTTATGAGCTTATTGATTGAATTATTAAATTTATATCTCACATTTCCACATTTCACTGCTTATTTTAGGGCTGTTATAGATAGGGTGAGAAGCAATTATTTTAAATAAGAGATATCTGCAAAAACAATTATACATATAGATGCAATGTAAAAAGAAAAAAGAACTGTGAGTTTAATCCATATCCAGAGCATTATTAGTTTATTGCCATATTTAGTAAAATTACTGCTCAAAACCATATATTCAATACTTAGGGGATTCTGCCAATTTATATTTCCCCAAGAAACAAACTGCTTTCTATTTAATTACATCTTCACTCTAGGTTTATTTATTCAACTAGGATGCTAGTTCTGCTCCTTTGTGGCTTGTAATACTTAACCTAATTTAATTATTAAGACTCATATCTTCTTAGTTTTCAATTACTGGATAGCAGAAAAAATATCTATATAAATTTCATTTCTCTACCTTCTAATACTTGGGTTTCCCCATTCCCTTTTAAGTTACTTTTATAACAAAGACAGACATCATAGTTATCAGTAGGTTTCATAAATTCTCTAGCACATTTTACAAAATCAACCCCTCCCCATTCCTTGTTTTCATATATTATTGTAGACTAATAATAACAGATCTCTATTGTGAAGGTCCAAAACAAGATGCCAGCAAACAACAGACTGCTGACACTTCTAAGTGACATAAAAGCATGGTACAAAGATACATATCAAGATCAGATAAAGGTATAAGGTATTTCCCATGACAGTTTAACAGATGTCTCTGAAAGTTCACAAGAAGCGATTAGGTACTCGAAAAGAACAATACTATTAAATAGGAAAATTAACTTACAGATTTGGACAATCTATTTACAAAATATGTTATGTGTGTTACTGAAATATTTATTGAACAAGTCAGATATTTCAGTTCTTTCAGTAGCTCTATTGAATGCAACTTGAAAAAGGAATATTGTTTAGTAGCACTGCTCTAAGGTTTTAGTTCAGATTTAAATTCAAGTATTATTGAGTATTTTGTGCTCAAAATAAATTGTTCCATTGTTCTCCAATATATACTGATGGGTAAAATTCCAATATTTATTTAGGCAAAAGAAAAATGCCTATTTTAAGGGCTTGCAAGATTGAGCAGTTAAGCTTACTTTCTTTGAAATAACTTCTGGGGAAAGAATTCTGAATGGGTAATAACTTCACATTATTATTTGTTATTCATCAAAGCTGAGCTTCTAGGGTGTGTGGTTACTTCATGGGACAGGGTTTTTAGAGAAATTAATGGAATTATGTCAATGACTTATGAACCATTTCTTAGTTGAACTGATCTAAGGAGCACAGCTTCTTCCATGTACATAACCGTTCATCAGTACATTGTTGTTCTTGTTGTTGTTGTCTTTGGGGTGGTGTTACTTTGTTCCATAAGTAATAGTACAAATCTGCCATTCTTAGAGAAGAATCCTTCTTTCTGAAATGCTAAGTATTTTATTATTGTAGTTTTTATTCTAACAAGTATGAGGGACATCTTTTCATCTCAAATGAGGTCTAGATAAAAGTGAGTCATGGTTTGGACTTAAACCATTAGTGATAATAGAGCAGACAAAATGCATTGATAGGGAAAGTAAAGATGAGTTTAAATTCAATTCAATTCATGATAGTAAACATGGACCCAACTTTGCAATTCTCTTGGTGATAGTCCAGAAGCTGTTTGTTGCTTCTTCTGGAATTCGTTTTGACTTCCAATCTCATCTAAACCTTGCTATTTTCCTAATGCTCTCTTATTAAAATATTAACCAGGTCTGAAAAGTCACCAGAAAATAAATTTGACATGATCAATAGTTCATTCATTCTTGGATATTACTTCTTATTCTTATTTTTAGAGAACTATCCTTAGAAGCATGTAAACACAAAATATACATGTTGTTATTATATACTGTAGAGGTCTTAATTAAAACTCCATAGAATCTATTGCATTGCAATTTCCAGGCTAACTAGGGAATGACAATTAAACATTGATTCTACAATATAGTGAGGGTCTTAGATCATGTATGGATTCTAATCTCTATACTCATGACTACTTTTAGTTTCAAAATGGTACTGTTACTTTTTAATGAAAAAAAGTAATGTACAATGCTCAGTAGGCTAGTGGTTTATAAACCCAATTCCTAATAGTACGAGAAAAGCTCTCTACATTGTCAAGGAGGTGATTTTTATACTATTGAGCCCAGATTAGTGCAAATAAGTTCAATGGTTCCAGACTAGTGCCCATAAAATTAATTTTCAGCATAAATTGTTTAAAGAATGCTGTTTAGAATTCTTCCTGAAGTAAGTTCATCAATGTGAAATTGACAGAGCTATGGTGGCGCAGTGGTTAGAGTGCAGTACTGCAGGCTACTTCTGCTGATCACTGGCTGCCAGAAGTTTGGCAGATCAAATCTCACCAGGCTCAAGGTTGACTCAGCCTTTCATCCTTCCGAAGTCAGTAAAATGAGGACCCAGATTGTTGGGGGCAATATGCTAACTCTGTAAACTGCTGTTTACAGAGGGCTGTAAAGCATTATGAAGTGGTATATAAGTCTAAGTGCTATCGCTATTGAATACTGAATGAAAAAACTTCATAGATTCTAGTTACAAGGAAATAAGATTTAGAGAGTAAGTTTTCCAAGATATATATTTCACAATTTCTGAAACAATTTATATTATTGATCTCAGTTTGTCTATTTCCAATGCCTTCCTCATAATATTCAAAAATGCCAACAAATCTTAATTATGATTTGCCCACTGACATTAGCACGTAAACCCTAAAATCAGCATCAGAAATGTAACCAATCCTTACAATAAAGTTGATTGGTCAGGCATACTGTAAATTCCATTCATCTCAGTAGAACTCAACCCCAAATCAAACATTATCAGACTGGAGTCAAAGAATGGAAAGAAGGGAAAATTGTTAGTTTAGTGACTGACTCATGAGGCATGTTTATAGGAAGAGAGTGTTATAGAGATTTTTACTAGCCATTTGCTACACAAGTCTCACTTTATACAACTTGTCATTAAACTCCTAAAAGTAAAATATAAAGGAACAGAAATAAAATATTCTTCCTGGAAGAGTTTAAATAGTTCCTCTGAGAACCATAATAACTTTTCCTTTTCTTAAAGTGCAGAATATTGCGTTACATCTCTGAAAGAAAGAGTCTGGAAGATAATATATATATCAAACTGCACTTTCATTAGACTTTCCTAATGAGGGTATTTTCTCATTGCCCCTAAACAGGGAGCCAATATCATCTGGCAATGTCTTTTTCTGCTCTGTTCCCATGACTTTTCTTCATTTCATCTCCAGCCTGTGTATGACTCAGGTGTAAATTGTTTTTAACTGTCCTGGTATTAAAGTAGCACTTTTCCTGTTATTCCAAAACCATCCAACAGAAGCTTCAAGATGGGCAGAAACTATTAGACTTTGTCAGCCATTTCTCTGGAGGAAATTCAGGTGACTTCAATGATTTGGAACAGAGGCAGGGTAGGGTTCATTAACAGGGTCATCAAATTTCATGCTAGCATGGTTTTGTATTGACTCAGTAATGGTCGGGGGACATTTCAAGTCAGCAGTAGAGAAAAGCCCAAAGGAAGCATGCTGAAGCCTAAATTGCTAGGCTTCTATGTTTAATCATTCCACTGTTTGTGAATCTTATCTAACTAGCATTCCCCAACCTGGAGCCTTCCACATCTAACAAAAATGCAACTCCCATAATTCTTGATCAGATTAGCCAAAGGGAAGGTGTTTAACTGAATTGTGGACATTCTTTAGTGTGCTGCCATCACGTTCTGAAAAAACTAATAAAGGAAGAAGCATATTTTTTTAGGGACAAAGACACAATAAAACAGTAAATATTGTTGATGCCTCCTGCATCTTCTTTCTGAAATCAACCAAACCTAGAATCCATATTTCAGAGCTAATAGTCTGTTTCTTCAAACACAAAATAGAGCCATCAAAAAGGATAGTTCTATTGGTATAAAAAATACATTGACCATAAACAGAGGGCCAACATATTAATGAATGGAGACAAGACCCAGGTATTTCAGATACAAAAAGGAGTAAGGCAGGGATGCCCCCTATCCCCCCTACTCTATATTCTTGCATTAGAGGTGTTATTGACAAAGATTAGAGCCACCAAAGAAATTAAAGGACCCAAGGTGAGGAAGGAAATCTACAAGACACAAGCTTTCGCAGACGACATAGCCCTTATCATGGAAGACCCACTAGAAATGGGACCAAGAGTTTTACAAGAAATACAAAAGTATAGCCAAGTGGTGGGCCTCAAACTTAACAAGGAAAAAACTAAAATAATAGTGAAAAATATGACCGATGCGCAAAAAAAGGAATTAGAAGTTCTATTAGGTTTCCAGGTAGTTAAAAAAGTCAAATATTTAGGAATTTGGATCACCGCAAGATATTCATCACTGAAAGAGGATAACTTCACCCCATTGTTACATAAAATACATGAGGAACTTAAAAGGTGGGAAAAACTAAAACTGTCTCTGATAGGGAAAATAGCGGCAATTAAAATGAACATTCTACCCAAAATTCTATTTCTATTTCAAAATATCCCACTAAACATGGATAAAAACTTCTTCCTAGATCTGAATAAATATATTAGAAATTTTATATGGGAGGGAAAGAAACCGAGAATTTCACTTAAAATATTACAGGGCAAGAGAAAAATGGGCAGATTTGGACTTCCGGACTAGGAAGCCTATCAAAAAGCATGAAATTAATTTGGATTAAGGAGTGGGTAACGCTACGGAACAAGAGAATCCTGACGATAGAAGGGCATGACCTGCAAGAAGGCTGGCATGCCCACCTTTGGGATCCCCAAAAAAAGAAGAAATCGTATTTCCACAAACATAAAATTAGAGAGAGCCTCATACAAACATGGGAGGAAGTCAGACAGAGAATCTACGTCAAAGTCCCAAATTGGCTCTCCATTATCTCCATTGGAGGCTTCGACTGCCCCAAACAGGACGGAAATCAATAAATTTGGCACATATAAAGACATTCTGGATGAAAATGGAAAGATTAAACCTCTAGTAACCCTGAGAGAACACAGATTCAAGTTAGAATGGTGGAACTACTGGCAGATAAACTCAAGATTCCAGAAGGATAGGGACCAATTCGGTATTGAAAAGAAATACGGAGACTTTGATAAAATTATATGGGGAGTGGATAAAAAAATGTTAACAGAAATATACAATTTCTTATTAGATGAGGACAAGGCAGAGGCCATTGCAAAAAACCAATTGAGTATCTGGGAAAATTTTTTTGGGTATGGTGTTAACTTTAATGATTGGGAGGAGGCTTGGAATAGGAACTTCAAAATGACAAAATCAGCAACATTCAGAGAGAACCACTATAAAATGCTACATAGATGGCATTTAGCGCCTGCTAGACTAGCAAAAATGTTTTCCAATTTCTCACCCATGTGTTGGAAATGCAACAAAGAGGTCGGTACCTACTACCATATGTGGTGGTCCTGTCCAGAGGCTAAAAGGTTCTGGTCTAAAATACGACAATGGCTATGCGAAATATTAGATCAAGACGTAACATTATCTCCAGAACTCTTCCTCTTGGGTATAGTGGGTGATAGCCTAAACAACAACAAAACTCATCTTATAATCCAGGTAATAACTGCAGCTAGACTAGTGTTTGCGAAACTCTGGAAAAGCAAAACCCAACCATCAGAAGAAATGTTAATAAATAAAATATTAGAGTGTGCAGAAATGGCAAAGTTAACGAGTGCGCTAATAGATGATGAGATATCCAAACATTATGAAGTATGGGAAAATTGGTATAACTGGTTAAACAATAGGAAAAGAGTATGATCTGTTTATTTTGTGAATAGATACTGTGAAATGTACTTATGTACTTATAGAGTGTAAGTATAACGATGGGGGAAAAAAAGATAGCGTAGGACGAAGCAGATTAGATATATGATATTTAACCTATAAGAACACTGTACCTCTGAATAACAAAGAGATTTTGTAAATTTTTCTTTTTTAATTTTGTTAAAAATTCAATAAAGTATTTAAAAAAAAATACATTGAACAGTTATAATAATGTATTTAATTGTGGTTGGGGGAAGACCAAAGAAGCAGGAATGGTGAAAAACAATGTGAGTGACCAAATTACCTATAGATATCTATAGAGTAGGAAATAGTTTGGGCAATGGTTCTTCTTTCTTTGTGCTGTCAATAAGAGGCCATGCCAGCAGCCTCCCATTTGAGGTAAGTTGCAAGGCTCATCTCTTTCTCTCTTTCTCTCACTTTTTATTTAAGAGCCAGATGGAACCACTGAATAATGGTCATCAGCTGTCTGTGGTCAGGTATAATCAATATGCTGGTCCAATCACCTCTAGGCCAATCAAGTATTGGTGTTAAAGTCTTGATCTAGTGCAGGGTTGTCAAACTTGCAGCCCATGGGCTGGATGCATCACATGCTGACCACACCCACACCCAGTTTAGAAAAGGGGGAAAAAGTCACAATAAGTCACCCAACAACGCCATGATGACACAAGTTTGATACCTCTGATCTAGTGCCTGGATGATACGTGGGCATGGATGGGAAGAAAAAACTCACTCTCAATTCTGACAAAACTGGGTGGCATTGTTTGCTTAGCCCATTCCCTGCTTAGTCTTTAAAGATGATGAGACTAATTAACAAACTGAGGGTCCTCCTGCATTCATAGCTCTTATTTTTTAAAAAAAAACGTGGAAGCTGAGGCCAAGAGGATTTTTACATAGGTTTATCTGGTTTGCCAGTTATATCTGTTCCTAGATAAAGAAGCCCTTCAGACAATCATGCCTTGATCACTCTCAGATGGACTATCATAATGCTCTCTACATGAGGTTGCCTAGAGAACCATTATTATGGCACTGCTGGTTCTGATGATAAGGAGGAAGAGGAGGAGAAGGAATTAGAGCCAGTGGTCTAGGAATAATGCTTAGCATTTTCTGTCTCTTATTTCTCTGTCTAAAATTAGGGTTGGGGTGTGTGGGTTCAAGTGATGATAAGGTGGTGGCCTTCCTTCAGTCAGTGCAGTTCTATTGTGAAAGCTCTCTATCAGTCAGGGTATTTTTAGATAAGGATCATGGGTAATATCTAGCTGGGTTAAAGAAGGCTTGTATAGAGAAAAGATGAAAGAACACAATTTTAAGATTTGACTGTACACATACGAAGTTAGACAGTTTCAGCTATGAGCTAGGAATGAGAAAAGGCTATATTACATGAAAGATGTCCTTCAACACTGTTAAGCAAGACATCTTTGAGGTTCACTTAGGGGGATGTTGGAGAAGACGTTAGTCTGCTCCTCGGCTGCGTTTTCCAACCTTCCTCTCTCTCTTCTTTTTTCTGCTGAAGTGGTTAATATGCTGGTCTCTTCTTTTCTTTCTTTCTCCCATTCTCTCTTCATCTTTCTTCTCTCCTGAATTATAAAGACATTCAGTAGTTAAGAAGAAGAAGATGGGAATTCAAAATCCCATTAGAGAAAAGGATAGCATGGCACTCTTCACCTTTAAGTTGGGATGAATACATATGTGAAAAGAACAGAAAAAGAGAGATACTACATTGAAAAGTTTGCACAGTTCTGTAATATAAAATAATTTAAAATAAGGTATAAACTGCTTTGCTGGAAGGAATATCTCATTGCTCTCCTATATATTAATTTGGTTTAAAACAAATACTACATAAAGACAGTTTCATAATGGTTTTAACACTTTCAAAATGTTACATCTCTTATGAACATCAAAGTTTTAAGTGTCAGATTAGTAAAAAGATCTATATAATAAAAATAAATAGTCATAGTTAAAGAATATAGAAGCCTTATTTTAAAGAACCCAAACTTCAGATATGGCAGTCAGCCATCTAATCTCTATAAATGGTTTCCAGATTAAATTGAAACCAACACAGGACTTCTTTGTCATGTATGAAGTTATACTGAACGTTAATACAATTTCCCAAGTTTAAGCTACCATTCCTCTAATGAAGGAATTACCGTATTTTTTGGAGTATTTTTTGGAGTACCTTAGTTTTGGGGGAGAAAATAAGAAAAAAGCTGATTGGTGGTTGGATCAGCCTCCCGGAATACCCCCAATCAGCTGTTTCCAGAGGTGAATTTTAGCAACAGATTCGTTGGTTGTGAGCTCTGTGCCTTGCTTTTTTTTCTGCCTGCATTATACCTTAAAATATATGAAAGTTTCTGGATTTTTCATATTCCTCTGGTTCATTTTCCACCTCTTTGTTTTGTCTTGCTTTTTATTTATTTACTATTATTTATTTTCTTTTTTTTTCAATCCAATCATTTACACTCAAGGCAACTTGTCTGGAGACTCCATTGAGCTTCAGTAAATGTATTTATAACCCCATCCATTACAGGTTTTGGTTCTGAAGATGTGCAAAGATGCCAACTTATAAATGACTCTATAAGCCCTGAAGGTAATAAAAGATGTTCCATCTAGAAGCAGGATTCTCATTAAACAGAACATCAGAGTGAAATCCAAGAAAATCAGAAAAGTAATCAAATCAGCACAGAGCAACCCAGACAATTTTTTCCTCTTATATGCCAGACTGAAATTGTAGGTAGTAAAATGTGCAGGTGAAAGCATATCTCCAAGAATGAATTCCTATTAGAAATAGTTATTGGAGCAAAGTAGAAAAAATAAAGCATGAAATTTAATTTAAGCTCCAGGATGATACAATTTTTTTTAACTATTGTAAATTATTAATTGAATGATTAATATGTGTCAATTGTTATAGATACTCCTGCTGATCTTTCTTTGCACCTTTAGTGAAAGCAATTCTCAATCTCCAAGATCAATTGAACCTCTATCAAATTAGGGCATTAGCATCAGGATAGTTATTTTCAATGTTTTAAATACATCCACTGTATGATCTTTGTCAGTGTGTCAAATGCTGTGCTGAAAAGATGGCATACTGCAACCTGATTAACATAAAACTGTATTTTTGAATTATAGATTCTTCTTAGGTTGAATCATAGGGAAGAATAAGAAAATAAAGGAATCAAATAAACAAAGTAAAATGTCCTCAGAATCTCACTAATCAAGCTTTTCTGTTTTAGATTTTGTCAAGTGGTACCCACAATCAATTAAGACAAGCATCTTTTCAAAGCCACATAAGCCAGAAATATCTGGGCCTACAGCATTAGTATGGAAACTTTTATATTCAGGGTCCTAAAATCGTGTCATCTTAAGGAGGACTATAAAATCTTTAGAGTATTGCATGTCTGGGTTCATTATATAATAGGTTGTTATCAATCAAGTTTTACTGAAGCTACGATGTTGATATGAGCTTCTTTCTCAGTCCAATATTCTTTTCCTCCATTCAGTTCCAATTCAGGCTGAGATTTATGCTTCCTTTTGTGCTTTATTTTTTCCCCATTTGTGATACCCAGACTGACCTAAGATTTGAATTCATCCTCAGACATAGACGTTTATTGGGCCTGTCTTGTTCTCCATGTCAGCCCAAGCAATCTTACAAAGCCACTGTAGGGGAAAAAAAAGAAGAAAGATGGACTCCTATTTATATATTCATAAACTCTAAAGGAAAAGCAAGATATTAACTAACTATTCTGATCAACTCATTTGACAGAACCATGCAAGTGGGTGGAAAAGAATCTTAAAAGGTAAAAAAAAAAAAAAAGGAAAAAAAACTGCTTCCATTTTCCATTGTATAGTGATATCTAATCTCACATTCCTTTGGCTTTTCTGAAACCTACTTCTTCCCTATTTGCGAGATGGTCTATTTTATTTATGATTACTCTCATCTCTTAGAATAAAAATTGCCATTTTCCTGTTATTTTTTTTGTTACTTGATTGAGACGCTCACTTTGGCCTTTAGTCACTCCACACTTTTTCTTTTCTTTTCTTTTCTTTTCTTTTCTTTTCTTTTCTTTTCTT
>WNWU01000053.1:2723111-2735373 GCA_012654045.1 Ptyas mucosa
TTTTCTTTTCTTTTCTTTTCTTTTCTTTTCTTTTCTTTTCTTTTCTTTTCTTTTTCTTTTTCTTTTTCTTTTTCTTTTTCTTTTTCTTTTTCTTTTTCTTTTTGGTGAAGCACAAAAACAGCCAGAGGAGATAAAGACTGAGGTGTTGTGCTTTCCAACTGCCTTGGGTAAAATAATTATTTAACAAAAAAATAAGCAAATTTTAAAACAAGACAGGAAATGATGGATATTTCACGATTATAGGAAAGAAGCTGTCATTGTGATAGTGCCTTTGGGATGCTGGACTGCCAAACATTGAATTTAATCCTATGACATTAGTAGTTGATTGTAATGAATTTTTCAAAGATGTGGCGATTTCTTATGTCTGATATGAATCTTCAGTGTGTTCTAAAATGTTGTTTATTGCAGTTATCTACTGAGAATTTCATTCTGTTTTTACTATATTCAGTGGAAATGTAAGAACTGCCTCTCATATTTTCAAGCGTGAGTTATTAACTCTGCACTCATTAAGAATGTCGGATTTAGTTCAATCCCTGAGATGACACACACTTTGCTGAAAATAATATTTCCCATATATTTAAAGAAACATGACCACAGAACAAATCTTAAAAAGGAGATATTCTTTATCTGAATCTTAATGATTTCTTTGTTCCTTTATTTAAAAATGAATTCCCAGTGATTTATAAATGTGAATATCTGCATTACAAACATTTGCAATGTTTTAAGAATATAATCCTGAGATCTCATATATGACATTTCAAGGACATCTCTTCCTAGTGGAAAGAGAACTGCACCCTTGAAGAGATACAATAGTTATAGTATTGGATGTCATCTTTCAGGTTCTTTGAAAATCTTTGTGAACATTCATCTTTCTAGTTTTGGTAGAAAGAGCAGGAATAGATTTTAATGCATTTTATGAATAAAAAAGGATGTTGATCTGACTTAGCAGAAGATAGGATTTCTAGTACATGGGCCCAACATTAAAGCGTGAATAGCCTACTCATACAGTGCGACTGCAGACGTAATTGGCAATTGGTGCAAACAATACAGATGTGGTTGAGTGTGCTTCCATTGCCCATGTAAACACATCTCAAATAATCAAATAGATCAGAAACAGAGTAATGGAATTAATCTTTCTGCACTTTTAATTCTGCTACAGCCTGATGAAATGTTTCCTATCTAGAGAACACACCAGTGGAGTTGGTTTTCCCACTGTGGAGGATGAGGTGATGAAACCATCCCAATCAACATGTAATGATGTAAATTGTCACTTACATTTACTTTGCAACACAGGTACAAAAGCACTTGAGCTATGACATCACAATGCAGATTTCATCATACTGACATATTGTGATTAGGGGTGATTTATAGAACAGCCCTGCTTTCCATTTTCCCCCCTCAGTAGCTTGATCAAAGGTGGCTTTTAAAGGATATTTCTACAACAGAAAATCCCATCACAATTGGATTTGTTAAGATATAAACCTGGGTGCTAATAAAGCATATTGTCTTGGTTTAAAAGCTTCGTGGTTGAGCCAGGTTGATTAGTGAATGGAAGACAAACAGAAATCCCAGAACTATAAGCTACACTGGGAAGTACAAAAGATTCCATCAAAAGACAATGACAAATCACTTCCATGAGTGAAAATCTATTCAGAAAAGATGCAATCATACTGGAAGAATGATTTGCCTTCCAACAAAACAGATAAGCAGGGGAACAATAGCTGAATCTGTGAGTTATACTATGTCATAGCAGACAGACCCCCATGGAGGTAAAAATTTAGGAACCTTTACTTTTAAAACTGTTACACAACACATAATTAAACTTTGAACACAAAAAGTGATGCCAGCTTGCAGGCTGGCCGTTTGTCAAAAAAAAAAAAAAATAGTTAAATCAGATTCATGAAAGTCATGGTGATCAATGGCCACTATCCTTGATGGCAATGTGATTGCTTTTGGAAATCATCTGCTAAGAGACTAATAGTTGTGCAATTGGTTGGCCACTGTGAGAACAGGCTGCTGAACTAGATGGTCCAGGGGTCCAGTCCAACAGGACAGTGTTAACATTCTTATTTGTGTCCTAACCTTCATTTTGTTATAAAGCAAGCATCCCGGTGAGGATTCCAAGACAAAATGAAAGAGCAGAATATGCATCTATGTACTACTAAAACTATATCTGTTTGTGCACTCAAATTAGTTCAAGATGAATTATGCTGCACCCATTTTTAAATCAAAGTACCAAAAATATACTAACTTAAAAGACGCATACAACATCCAGGTCCCTTTATTTTTGCGCAATCGAAATTTCCATGATGTTCAGACCAGGTTTATTCACAAAGTTGTGCTCCTGGTCCCATGATCATGAACTCTGATGCTTCCTAATAGTTTTCTACAAACAAAGTGAATGTGGAAACTGGCAGGAAGTTGGAAGTCATTCCCGTTCCCTCTTGTTTTGTTTTCCCCTCCCTGTGAACTTTCTGTTTATTTGTTTAGGTAAGTAACTTGTTATTGAAGTTTGCTTGCCATTACAATTATTTTTCAATGTATGATATATAGTCTTCTTAGATGATCAAAAGGCTATCCAACATTGGAATTAAAAAAAAATGTCAGCCTAAAATGTAATGTTCATTCTGGTCACATCACACTGCACTGTCTTTCTCCTGAAGGATCACCCAACATCTCACAGGGTTGTCGAGTGTATACTAAATGTCATGAAAACTGGAGGAGGAGTGCAAGTATAACACATGCATTATGGGCTATGCATTGTGATTGATGCAATGAGGAAATTCACTTGAGAACAGCAATGGAGATGACTGAAAAGAAGATTTGTATTTGACTGCAAATATTTACAAAAGGAAGGCTCAATTACTATTCCAATGCTTTGCATCAGACAGCCAGATTGTTCCCTTATAATATCTGCTGCCATAGCAGCAATAGAAGAAAGATAATGGCACCAAAGAGTGATAGTTTGCTAAGTAAAGAATGGGAAGGTGCTAAGGCAATAATGAGGTGGGGATATATTGAAGTATAAATGTAACATGGAAACCTTACATTTGAAGGATGCAAAATTGTATGAGAGAAAAGAAGCCAGAGCCAGATACAATACATCCTCTGTTTTCAAAAAGAAGAGGAACAGCAAGAGGTTTCCTTTCATAATTGTTTGCAATTAGTTGAAACTCCATGGAGAACAATGGCTAGCCCTGGCAGGCTTCTGGCTTTTGATTTATAGTAGGGTAATTAGTCTAGCTTCAAAAATCCCTTTGGACATAGTAGAAAGAATAATAGTCTGAGGGCAGACTAAGCTGATTTAAGGAACTCCTAACCAATGAACAATGGGGAAGTGTTTCCTTTCAAAATCTGATTCTCCTTTTCAAGTGAAGCAATGCCTCTCCTGTTTTCCTAAAGGACATCAGGAGAAAAAGCAAATCAAGGGAGAGATCCCGATTTAAGGCTCCATGAGCTTAAAGCCAAGCAATCCTGAAAGTCTTATCACTTTTTCCAAGTCCAAGAATGTTTCTGCTACAGAAGAATAGTCAATAGATTGCTTTATCTCCTAAAAAACTTCCTCAAATTTATATTGCTGACTCCTGACTTTTTTTTTTACCAATATTCAAAGTTCTGTTGATAAAATAGATGTTTTAACTCTCCCATAGACTTAATGCACCTTTAAAATTTACCTGGTTGTGCCTCTTTTTCTTTTCCTTTTTAGCAAACAAAAACAGTTGAAAAAAATTCCTGCTTTCATAGATCAATCAATCAGAATAGAGATGGAAGAGATCTTGGAGGTCTTCTAATCCAACCTCCTGATCAAGCAGGAGACTCTATGCCATTTCAGATAGGTGGCTGTCCAGTCTTTTCTTAAAACCCCCCAGTGATGAAGCACCTATACAACTTCTGAAGGCAAGCTGTTCCACTGGTTAATTGTTCTTACTGTTAGGAAGTTTCTCCTTAATTCCAGGTTGTTTCCCTCCTTATTAGTTTTCATCTATCGTTTCTTGTGTTGCCTTCTTACTTTGAAAAATAAGTTGACCCCTCTTTGTGACAGCCTCTCAAATACTGGAATACTGCTATCATGTCACCCCTAGTCCTTTTCATTATACTAGCCATACCCAATTCCTGCAACCATTCTTCATATGTTTTTGTCTCCAGGCCCTTATGATCTTAGTTGCTCTTCTTTGCAATTTTTTCTAAAGTCTCAACATCTTTTTTGTAATGTGGTGACCAGAACTGGATGCAGTATTCCAGGTGTGGTCTTACTAAGGATTATAAAGCGGTCTTCACATGATTTTGATTCTATGTCTCTGTTTATATAATCAAGGATTGTGTTAGCTTTTTTAGCTGCTGCCATAAATAATTACATCCTAAATAAGTTTTATTACCGTTTTCTTCTTCATCACCATCATAATTGGGTATAAGATATTTAAAAGGTTGCTCATTCTTCTTAGAATGTCATAATAACATGGTAGATATATGTACTATAATATAGCTTTTTGTTAAAAATCCAGAGATCTGAAAGTTGCCCAAAATAGTAATTCAAATCTGTTCATATTTACTTATTGCCTTCCTCAGCTGATTTCATTGCATGAGTGTGTGTGTGTGTACTGTTTTCTTTTTGTTTTAATATTAACATTCCACTCAATCTAAAATGTGATCATTGAATATATCTTGATGGTATATATTGCCAATGGGAGTAAGTAACACATCTGTCAACATTTCCCAAATGCCAGAATTTCAAGAGATGTGATATCTTTATTCCTTCCAAAGACATGTGTATGTTCTCAAATATAATGATCACAGCAACAAAAACTTTGAAATGGAATTGATTTAAAGAGTTCCTTTGAAGCGGATCAAATCTTTCAAATAATTAAGTATTTTCAGAATAATGGTTCCCCCAAATAAAATATCTATAGTTCATATTCTTAATGCCCGGTTGCTAATATCCTGAGAAATCCAGGAATTTGATGAGACAAAGACATCTGCATGTTTAGCAATATATGCTGTGTCTGGCAACAGCTCAGTAAAATCTCTCTGGCTAATAATACCTTAGCCATACTACATGAAATCTTTTCAACAAAAGATGATGTGTGGAATTATCTGGTGAACATTAAAGTGGTGCTGAACTGCAACTCTCAGCAACACCAATGGTGGGAATATTGAAGCTGCATTTTAGCATCATCCAACTACAGTTGTTTACCCCCTGCTCCATACAAAGTGCTTCTTCTATCCTTGAGATAGAATTTTAAATCAAATCATATTATAACTAGCTAGCTTCCTCTGCTATTCAGCTTATACCCCATGCCAATGGTTTTTTTCCAACCTATATGTCCAATTGCATGGGGTTAGATGTCCACAAAGGCAGGCTCTTGAGCTACAGTAAGTTTAACAATATATTTTATTTGTCCTAAAAACATCTAATTATTCTCTTCTGAAGCACTACAAAAAGTGCAGAAATTGTCCTCCTTTGTTGTCCGAGCATGAACCTTCTTCAAAGCTGAATCATTTTCACACCTTAAGACTTGAGAAAAATGTATATGGTTCAGAAATGGGTATGTGTAGTAAATGGATAGTTCTGCTTTGGAAGGCTATTTATGGCTTCGTATAAAATGTCTTTTATATGATATATGAGTTTGGTAATGGTTGCATTGCTGCCTATTTACGGATGGAAAGGACTTGATACTATATGTCTGATAGTGCTAGGCACTCCTATCTAGTCTAGGTGACATATTTTGATTTAATACAACTGCTTTTAGAGTCCATCTTCTTGTCCAATGTTTATGAATCATTATTGAAGAAATGTATTTTATTGTACTTAAATATTGCTTCTGTTATGATCTATCCTAAGTAGTATACATATCAGACATTTGTAAATCAGATTAAAATAATACAACAATCACAATAATAATAACTAAAATACTGTGATTATTGTATTATTTTAATCTGATTACAAATGCCATTTAGAGCTTTAAAAATGACAGTCAGCATCTTGCATTGCACCTGGTAGGTACTACCATTTCTTGTAGTAGTGTTCGTATATTGGAAAACCAAATTCATCTTAAAAGAGAATGATATACCCTTCTAGAATAGCTTGGACAGTATCAGGGCATACACTGATAATACTTTTACAATGTAATTGAGTTGAGGAGATTGTGTCCTTAAGGCTGAGCCTTCTGTCTACTTATACTCAAAAAAGAGTATAAGTCTTTCAACCAATGTAAAAGTTTTAGACTGCAATTGTGAAAACACTGAGTAGTGAGTAAAAATATGAGGATGACAAGATCACTCAAAAGTACACTTCCTTTCATGGCTTTAGAGTATTATATATGTGTGTTGAGATCTTTGGAAACTTATTTCCCATAAATTAGATGGCTAAGATCATTATCTTAGCCATCAAAATCCATCATTTTAAACCAAGTCCTTCTTCCAAATAAAAAAAAATAAGACCTGGCCCATTTTTTTTTAAAAAAAACTTGCTTAAAAATTATTTAAGTACTTGATTTGAAGTAATAGATTTTTATTTTAGCAACAGCAAGTTTAAACTTCCTTTTCTGCATCAGAAGCATATCTAGCCATACATGACAGATGATTTTGTAAATCAACTACCTGGCTAGTCAGAAAGCATTTCAATCAATGCGCTTCAGTAAATTATTTTCAGGGTCATCTATGAATAATTAAAATCACATTATAATATGATATGAAACAGTGATGTTAGCTATATGTTGGGACACCTCCCTGAGGTAAATTTATTTCATCTGAAATAAACCAGTCTCATAAATAAACACCTAAAATGTCAGGAAGAAGATTTCTAACTGAGCTCTTTCCCTAAGATGCTGATTTTATTTGTGTCAAATAAGGCTGAGAGAGAGGGGGGGGGAGGGAGGGAGAGAGAGGGGGGTGAGGAGAAGCATGCACACACATTCCTAATCTAGGAATAGATGTACCATTTCTGTAATTCACATGAACAAGGCCAAAGTCACTCGTATAAGAGATAATTAGGTTTCTGCAACCATAGGAATATATCTTTAGTTGGGAGGGAATGAAAAGAAAAGCAGTGCTTAACAGTTCTTGCTAGCTTTGCAGATGTGTGTGAGGAATCAATCTACAGTACAATGCCACCTTCCCTTGGCAGTAAATCTCATTGAACTCAATAAGAGCTACTTTTGAATAGACATGCAAAAGAATGCATAGCTCTCCTCTTCATTTGTGAGCTTAAAGGCATAGCAGAAGAATGAAAGTCAATCCAGGGGAATATTAAAAAAAAAATCTCCTTAGGATATTTGTATGGATTTTTTTTGTAAAAGAATCAATCTAAATGTTAGAGAAAACAATTAAAGGACATGCTTTCCTATTTCAAAGCACTCTAGCTGATCTGTGCCAAAAAAACCCCCCAAATCTTCCCTTTTTTTTTCCAGCTACAGTTACAGACAATAACAGCATATCAAAGACCAAGCATATCATCACTGCTACAAATAATACAAGCTGTAAATTGCTGGCATACTACTGTATTTCTAACACTTTCATTTTTACTGAAAATACTTTCAGTCATTCATACACTGCAGTTTCATGCAGTTTTTCTGAGGATTCTTAAAAAGGGTTTTTTAAAACAATAATTTAAACAATAATTTACCTAAAAAGTGTAAAAAAAAACCCCAATAAAAGTGGGCTACTTTAGCTAGGCTGCAACAAACATGATAAGTGTGAGATGGCAGCCAAGAATTGGAAAATAATAATAAAAAAAATAGCACTTCTCCCATCCCTTTTCTGAATAGAGATTGCACTCAGTGCTTGCAATTGTCTTATATGGATTCACAAATATTTTTTAAAAAAATCTTAACCAGTGAGTTAAATTTGGCCATGGAGCTCAGTGCTGTCAGTCACAGTAGACACAATAGAATAGCAGTTTCTCTGTCATGAAATTAGCTTGATTGGTAAAGGAACCTGGATAACAGGCTAAGATGTGAATGAGCCTCATTTGATCAGACCACTTCATAATTAAAAGATTTCTGATAATTCTAATACAGGTAGGAAGGAAGCAAAGACCCACAGTACAGAGTTTGAGTTGGGAAAATTAATGTTACTTAGCTGGATCACTCCTGTAGACATACTTCCAGACCCTTGTCTGACTCTTTCAATGTCTGTAAATGCCTTTTGTTTTCTATCAAATGTGTACCTGCACATTTCCAGCAAAGGCACCATCATGTTTTGGGCAATACTGTTTTATAGTCTGAGCTAGCTGTGAAATATATATTGCACACTGCAATCTGAAACAGCCATACCCCCACCCCCAAAAAAATACAAAAACAAAACAACAACAAACAACCAAAAACAAATTCACAATAAAGTCAGTCAATAATGTCTTAAATGGCAAAGATGGGGATATGCAAACTTATAATAAGGTTCAGTAAGATGCAGGTGTGAAGAACCATAGGGTTGTCAAGATGCATAGCTGTTTTTGTGCACTCATAGACAAAATATATAATGAAATTTGCAACAATTCCAAGCCAAGCCAAATGTAGCTATAAAATATGATAAAAGATGCAATCATAATTTAAAAAGAAGCTACCAAGTGCAAAAGGCCTACTCTACTGATTTGTTTTTCAGAAAGAGAGGGGGGGTAGAAGGGGTGTTTTCCCCATTTTTCTTCTTCTTGCTATTGAGGGAAAGGACAATGACACAATTAAAAAAATCTTTAAATTCTAAAATCTGAACTTTTTTGTTGTTGCCATTGCCATTACTATTTTGATGTAATAGCAGTGAGAACTTCAATGGGGCCAACCAAACATTATATTATTAGCATTAGTATAATTTTTTTGAAGACCTTGTTTTTCTTTAACCATCAGTTGATATGTATGGATGTCATATGTGCACAAATACAGATACTCTTACATTGCTTCAGAATCATGCTGCAATAGATATATATTCATAGTAGTATAGGAGACCAGAAACTAGAGTGCTAATAATTCTTTAATATTTGAAAGTAAAGTTTTATCACATGTTTCATGTCAAGATGAAAATATTCAGCAATTGTGCTAGGATTTCAAAATATGCAAGACAGCTGTTTCCTTCTATAGATTAACCAACAATCCTTTGCCTGTTCTTTTATATGTGAATTCCATAGTATTCAATAAGGTTTATCCATCCAGAAGATATGCAAAACATTGCAATATTATTTTTATTTACTCTTGCAGGTGTGTCAGTAAAGGAACTGTAAACAGAATTGGGGACTGAGATAAAAATGCAATTTATAAACAACATTCATATAGGATGGTTTCCTTTTAGAAAAATCCATAATAGCCTAGAACTTTCCATGCTGATTTGATTTTAATATACTCACTTAACTGACATTTTAGGTTGGCTTTAATTAATCTCTTTTTAAATTAAAAGCCAAAGCAGATGCTAGTAAACATTATTAAATCTCATTTCAAAAGCCATAGTTCAAATTTCTGTTGACACTGGAGCAGGCAAATTAGCTCTGAAGCTCTAATTGGCGAGAGGGTTGAATTTCCTCAAATATGCATCCTCCTATGAAGAGAGGTGGCCAGAAGATTTTACGAGACTGAGCAAAACTGCCATCCTGGAATTCTTTCCTTTATCTCTGAGTAACCAGACAGAGACAGTTGACTATGCATCAGCTATTCTCCAGAAGGAGGATTGATCCACAAGATTTGAGGAAAACAAATAATGGTTTGGTTTCAGAAAGTTCAGGCAGAATTCCACACAATTCATATTAGGTAATAAGAAAAGAAAAACAATGGAAGAGAAAGGTGGAAATAGAAAGGGGTCAACCATGACTCCCCTACAACAATGTTAAAATAAAGTTAAGCATCTTGAGGTCAAGGTGGTTCTACAAATGTATCTTGACTTTCAAAAAAAAATTTCAACACTTTTGCTTTGGTAACTACCCTGTTTTTCCCAAAATAAGACATCCCCTGATAATAAGCCCAATCGCTTATTTCAGGGTTCAATAAATAAGGCCAGGTGCTTATTTCAGGGTTCAAAAAAATATAAGACATGGTCTTATTTTTGGGAAAACACAGTACCATAGAATAAGATTCCTCAGAATGAGGTGCAGCTCTTCAAACCATCTCTTTGCAATCTGGATAGTGCCTTGAGAGCAAGTTGATTCAATATTGAAATGCAGAACAGAACCTACTGTAAAATGAAGGCAGTGTATTCAATATACTGACTTTATACCGTGCTCTTATTCTGCACAGACTTTCCCCCCAAACCAAAGTTAAAGCAAACCCAATGGATGTGCATTAAAGAATTATGATAGTTTCAAACTTTCTTTTGGCTATGTGCAAAAAAAATAAATAAAAAATAAGCAAAATGAAAATGATTTTTTGCAGCATTAGCACTACAAGAAAAAAGAACACAAATTTCAGCAATAGCTTGAGCCTTAGGGATATTTTTCATGAATCTTATACATTAAGCTGAGATTTGCAAGTGAGCCTGCTAATCCCACAGAAATGACAAGCATGCATTATAGCTAGACATTGCCTTCATGCCATAATGCTTAAAGCGTATTTCCCCCCAACAGGATTCAACCCATGGGTTGTGTTGTCCTATCTTTCTCTGAAGGCTTGTAGTTATTTGGATTAGCTGTACAAGTGCATAATATTACCATGCCTTTTGTGATACGCTTAGCTGTAGATATTTTGTACTTCAGAAGTTTATTCAGGAATCACTCAGATCAAATGGGATCAGCTAAACATGAGGAGGACACTTTTTCAGAAATACAGTATATTTGGGGGATTGTACAAAAAAAAAAAAGCCTTATATCTTAAAAAGTGGATGGAAAACTTTAAAATGACCCTTAAATTCAGGATGCTTCCAAGGAAGCAAAATATTTATCAAAAAACTGATTCATCCAAGAAAAAAAATCTGATCAATGGAATTAAGGAAGATGGGGTGATGGTTGTGAGGAAATATTTGAAAAAAAAAATTGCACTGAGTTCCGCACTATTGATGTTTAACTTTTTCCTGTCCCTGGACACCGGAGATTTTTGCAAGAGTTTGAAAGTTAATCCTAAGAGTCTAAAAGTAGCAACACAAGACACAAATTTTCTAATTCTGAATAAAATAAGAACATTCCGCAACATAATGTTATCGTCCCAGCCTCTCTCTTTTCCTAGGGCTATTTCTTCCTTTTCTAGATAACTAATGTAGACATCCAGGGCAAAGGGAAGTATTCTTTTTTTAGCTAAAACAGTGAAGTCAATTGAAAAGAACAAGAGAGGGTCATTTTACCTCCCTCCATTTCCATTAATCTGTCAAAGGGACATGGTGGCTTCCCCACAGTGGTCCAATGAGGCAATTAGCCTTTTCAACCTAGATAATTTGCATACAGATACAGCTTATGCCTAAATGTCAACTACTGGTGGTTATCTTTGTCCTCACTTGTGGTTTTCTTAAACAGATCTTAGTAGGTGCTGCTGAAAATAAATGAATATAGAACTAAATTATTCAACAAGGTGAACAACAAGTTGTTTTCACTGGTTGTTATTCACACATAAGCATTTCAACCCCATTTTTTAAGGTCACCCAGCTAGGTGGGACTACTTAGCTTTTAAACAAAATGAACCTATCATGGCTGGTTCTAGTTAATACTTGATGAAGGACTCTTTTGGATCCAGGACTAAAGGGTTGACTGAGAAGTCACAAATACATCTTGGAAGAAGCCAATAGTACAATGCTTGGAAAACTGGATAGATATGGGCAGCAGGATGGGCAGCATATAAGTGGAATGAATAAAAATGCATAAACTAAATAAAAATTGAACTCAGATTGAAGGTGATTCTTCTTCTCAGCTCTCAAGAGTTAAAAATGTTGTGATATTTTAGGGGTAAGGAAAATATTTTAGGGTGAGAAAAAATATTGGGGTATTTTTGGGTGAAGGCATTTGCATGCTTTCAAACTGCTAGGTTGGTAGGAGCTGGGGAAGATGGGAGCTCACCCTATTACACAATGCTCGGGTCTTGCATCTTAACTGCTGAGCCATCGATGGGAAGGTAACAACATTCTATGACATCATGCTGGCCACATGACCATGGAAATGTCTTTGGACAGCGCTGGCTCAGTGACCCTTGAAACAAAGATGAGCATTTCCCCCTATAGTCAGCAACAAATAGAGGAGTAAAAATCTGCAGGGACTCTTTACCTTTACCTTTGGGGCAAGGAAAGTATGCTAGCATTTTGGGGAACATGCTTTTCAGAATAAAATAGAAAATAAATAGAAAATAGAAAATAGAAAATAGAAAATAGAAAA